>OZ024930.1:106053601-106229040 GCA_964017235.1 Sabellastarte sp. h YS-2021 | reverse complement strand
TAGCAAGTGAGATCAAGGCTGTAAGTGTTTATTATTGCCCATTGCATCTGGACTCGAGAGTTGATTTTTTTTTATCTGTTATAGTCAAACCCCCCCCCCCTTTTTGAAAAATGCATCACCCTCGGGGCGTTTATTCGAATAAATACGGTATATAAATTTGATGAAATTCATTTAATTAGCTACATAAATACTGTGACTTAGA
Organism: Sabellastarte sp. h YS-2021; assembly: GCA_964017235.1. Classification (NCBI taxonomy): domain Eukaryota; kingdom Metazoa; phylum Annelida; class Polychaeta; order Sabellida; family Sabellidae; genus Sabellastarte; species Sabellastarte sp. h YS-2021. The sequence goes on along the minus strand of OZ024930.1, from coordinate 106,228,838 downwards.
CATTATTTACAGGTCAGCTGTCACCTACAGAAGTGAGCTGTCAGTTGTGTCATTTTATTCAAGGTGACAGCGCAGACTTTAGTCCATTTTTAATGCAAATAATGATCATTTTTGATGTCTTAATGTTTTAAAATACAATTGCATCTTGTGACATACAGAAGGCAGATCTCAGAGAAAATACTCTTATCATTGCCTGTGTCATGAGCGATTGCCCATCTTAGGCTATGTTAGGATTGAGTCAATGATGTCTATTTATTTTTGAATTCCTTTAAGCTCCATAAATATTTGTTGTGGGTATGAAATCAGAGTCAAATTGCTGTGTGGTGCCATTGATGGGAATTGTAAAAATACACTTGTTTATTCATTGGTTGCTCTCTTTGATCATTTGAAATGTATAAAATTAACTTAAATTTTCAAAAAGATTTAAAAGATTAGCTAATAATTTTTAATGAAACACCTATATATTTAATATATATTTTTGCATACATATATATGTATTTAATGTATGCGAGGGATAAAATATTCGGAAAGCTTGGTATTCTTAAAATTGAGAGAAACTGAGAAATACAAAGATTCCGTTTCCTCTTTTAAGTTATCATTTTGTTAACCCTCAGTGTTCTTGAGATAAAATGATTAATATTGAAAGTGTGGCTCTATTTTGTTTATCACATATAGAGTCTTCCTTATGACTCCTGTTATATAGCTTGTGTGAGATATATAATTATATTTATTTTGTACCTCTTAGCTGATAATGTACATTATGAACCCCAAGGTGGTTTATTTTCATTTTTAAACTTCTACTACACAAAGCTATAAAGTCTCTTGTGTCTAAATAAATGTGTATTATGTTTTAAAGACATATATATCTACTCGCTCATATATTTAATATTTACAATAAATCCTGTTCATAATGATTCCAGATGCTAAATCAAGGTTGTGTTTTTCTTCTTTTCTTCATACAATAGGTTTTTCCTCCCCAATCTATTGTCTTCCTTTAATTTTGTGAATTCATATTTTTTATGAGAAATGATTGTTGCAATTCCATTAGAAATATGATTCAATACTGTACTAAACTGGGCATTTCTTTTGGTAAAATTGTCTGGAAAGGATACATTGTGCAATTTAGTGAAAGAAAGAAGCTTGCTGTTGTATAACATATTCCCACCTCTAAAGACATTAGTTCGGGAACTCGAGTAGATGTTCCTGATTAACTTCTATACCTTCTAGGCTGGAGCTTTTCATAATTGACCTGGCATTAAAATCAAACTCCCATAACCTGTGTTCCAAGATCAAATGCCTCACTTTAATCACTTCTCCATGCCAGGTCAGATTCCGTGTAAATCCTGTTAAACATTCTACTTCTGTTGTTTCAAAGTAGATAAATGATTTAACCCTTTCGCTACTGAAGGATCATTATTCCGTGGGACTGTAGCCATATCACGTCAGAAACGCCAATAAAGTAAAATATTAACTCACTACATTATACACTTCATTTGTGGTATTTTGTGGTATATTTCATTAAGAATTGATGAAATGTCGAATGAGGAAATCCAGGAAATCCCCCTACTAAATATAACCACAAGTTGTAACAAATTTTATTGTAATTTAACTTTTTGTAAGTTAAATACTTACCTTATCCTCACAAATGCTTACTTGGTTTTGTGGAGGCAAAACGCGGCGACCAACAAGAATATTTAAAAATTATTCTTGTTCGAGAGGTGAACCCCGTAGTTAGTGATAGGTGCGCATGCGCACAACACATTGTCGGTTGGACTTTGTCGAGAGATCCTCATTTAATTTTTGGTCCCCTGTAAAACAAACGTGTGAGGGGAGGAAGGGTGGGTCTGTCCTTGTGAGGATAAGGTAAGTATTTAACTTACAAAAAGTTAAATTACAATAAAATTTGTTACATTTTATTGCGTAAAATAGCCTTACCTTATCCTCACAAATGCTTGATTCCAACCATAACAGGAGGAGGGGTTTGTTTTGCAACCTCCCTGTTAATAGATTATGGGGTTCACCATGAAAGCATTTGATGGAGAGGATAAGATAAGCTTAAGTATGCTACAACAGAATTTTCCATTACTGTAAAATATCTGTAAAGATAAGTAATGATAGGTAACCTCATGAATATTCATAATGTACTGTTGTAGTTGACACTTGTCCAATGTAGCATAAAGTTGTCCTATATCTAAACCATCACCCATAACTGTGTGGTGGGGAATGGCTTCCTGGGTCCCTCGAGCTGGGCGCTGTCATCCAGCAAGAAGGCACCCCAAGCTGGCTTCTGTGTTTTACAAAATACAGTCATGAGGCCATCTGCCACAGAAGAAGACATATGTCCATACAAGATACTGGTATGGAAGGAAGAGTAAAGTATGTAAGCCATATGAAATACGCAAGAACATACTCAAAGCCAATCACATACTGAGCAGAAACCACTGGGCCTAATTGTAATCTGTTTGGTCTGTGGACTGCCAAGACACATAGCTTAAAAGGTAGAAAACGTGTTGTGGCTCTTCCAATGGCAGGAGCCTAAAATCTGCCCATCCTTGAATACTAAAGAAGCAGACATGGACCTAACCTCATGGACCTTAACCTGTAGGTCCTGTGTATCAAAATAGGATGACTGATAAGCCAATAAGACAGTCTCTCTGATCCAAGAAGAGATAGTAGATCCCATGAGACCTCTGTCAAAGCCTTCCTTAAAGGACATAAACAAGAGATACTTCCCTTCTTTAAAGCACTAGTTCTGTCTAGATAGTATCTAAGTGCTCTGACAGGGTATAAAGTCATATCCCCAGTCAAGTCTGAGCTCAAAAAAGGTTTAAAAGCTGCAATGACCACTGGTTTTAGCGAATCTGGGCAATCAGAAGCCAACTGATTCTTTGCTAAGAAGGCAGGAGAAGGAGAAATAGTGACCTCCTTCCAGTGAGGTTTATGCCTGAGGGAAGAGAATGTCCAAGCGTGCACCTCCCCCCCTTCTTTTGCCAGATGCCAAAGCCATCAGGAAAACAGTCGTGAAAGTCAAAATCTTAAGACTTGCATCCTTCAAAGGTTCAAAAGGAGCCTTAGACAAAGACATAAGACCCAAAGATAGGTCCCAAGAGGCAAAACCCCTATTTAGAATGGGTTTGTCCCTGTAAAAACTTGCAAGGAGTCTATTTAGGTGCAAACTCTTGCCTACTTCGTGGCCAAAAGGTCCCAAATGGTCAGCTATTGCAGTTCTGTAGCCAGCAATTGTGGCAGGTTTCAAATTTTTGACCGTAAACAAGTGGTTCAAAAATTCTTCTATGTCTGAGGTAGAAGGCTCTGCGCTGACCACCTTGTACTGTTGGCACCAGAGTTCCAAAATGGACCACCTTGACTCATAGAATCTTCTAGATGAGGGTCTTTGAGGTGCCTTAATTCTATTTGCCACCTGCTCAGAGAATGATTCAAGTGATTCTGAGTGGTGTCTAGGTGCCAAACATGCAGATTCAGATACATGAGATTCTGATGGAACTTCTGACTGAACAGTTGTTTTAACAGATGAGGCCATTGAGGTAGTTGTAATGGGGCTTGGTTAACAGATTCACTAGATCCCAAAACCAAAGCATTCTGGGCCACCCTGGTGCTACTATCATCTTGCACCTGTAGGTGTTCATTTTCTGTATGACTTTTGGTATGAGTGCTACAGAACAAAAGGCATAGCCGTCCAGACCCTCCCAGGAGATGTTCAATGCATCTATGTTCATAGCATTTGCATCTGGGATTGGTGAGACATAGATTGGTAGTTAAGCGTCCCGCAAGGGACGCTTGTTTGTGTATGGGAGAGCTTCCGGCTCCGCCGGCTCCTGCGGCTCCGCCGGCTCCGCATTTTGTTTTCCTTATAACTCTGTAACCGTTAGGCAGATTCTTTTCAAATTTGGCAGGTTTAGGCAGTAGCCCTGGGGAATTTTTTTGAATATGCTGCAGTGACATTTCAACCAATCAGAGAGGTCACATGACCAAAAATGTCTTTTTTCGATGGGGAAGCTTGTCCGGATGATAACTTGAAAGGAATTTTATCAATTCACCTGAAACTTGGCAAATACATTCATTCTATTAAAATCTGGAAATCATTAGATTTTGGCATTGATTGGTCAAGAAATGGCCGAGTAATTAATGATTAATTAATCATTACTAATTTTCCAGATAAGGAAAACACAAAAATGCTTATATCTCGAAAACCGTGCTAGATAGAGCGATTTCGACGAAATTTTTGACCCGCAGGGTAACTCTGCGGAGTAGTTTTCCCAATTTTCAAAAAATTTTTATCTCGCCCAAAATGGCGGCCATTTTGAATTTTCGAAATTTTCGCAAAAATTGCAAAACACAAAAATGCTTATATCTCGAAAACCGTGCTAGATAGAGCGATTTCGACGAAATTTTTTACCCTCAGGGTATCTCTGCAGAGTAGTTATCCCAATTTTGAAAAAATTTTTGTCTCGCCAAAAATGGCGGCCATTTTGAATTTTCAAATTTTTCGCAAAAATTGCAAAACATAAAAATGGTTATATCTCGAAAACCCTGCTAGATAGAGCGATTTCGACGAAATTTTTGACCCACAGGGTATATCTGCAGAGTAGCCATGCCAATTTTCAAAAAAATTTTGTCTCGCCAAAAATGACGGCCATTTTGAATTTTCGAATTTTTCGCAAAAATTGCAAAACATAAAAATGCTTATATCTCAAAAACCCTGCTAGATAGAGCGATTTCGACGAAATTTTTGACCCGCAGGGTATCTCTGCAGAGTAGCCATGCCAATTTTCAAACAAAAAATTTCTCGCAAAAAATGGCGGCCATTTTGAATTTTCAAATTTTTCGCAAAATTGCAAAACACAAAAATGCTTATATCTCGAAAACCGTGCTAGATAGAGCAATTTCGACGAAATTTTTGACCCACAGGGTATCTCTGCAGAGTAGCCATGCCAATTTTCAAAAAAATTTTGTCTTGCCAAAAATGGCGGCCATTTTGAATTTTCGAATTTTTGCGCAAAAATTGCAAAACACAAAAATGCTTATATTTCGAAAACCGTGCTACATAGAGCGATTTCGACGAAATTTTTTATCTTCAGGGTATCTCTGCAGAGCAGCTATCCCAAAGAGCTTTCACTTGGTGAAGTTTCAGACCCATAGCTAATTGCTCACCTACTCAAAAAGAGTAAATGCGAATTACCTCTAAAAGTATTGCAGATGGCCAATTTTTCTCAAATAACTCATTCACCTACTTTTGGAAGAGCTTTCACTTGGTGAAGTTTCAGACCCATAGCCAATTATTCACCTACTCAAAATGAGTAAATGCGAATTATCTCATAAAGTATTGCAGATAGCCAATTTTTGTCAAATTAATCATTCACCTACTTTTGGGAGAGCTTTCACTTGGTGAAGTTTCAGACCCATAGCTAATCACTCACCTACTCAAAATGAGTAAATGCGAATTATCTCTAAAAGTATTGCAGATAGCCAATTTTTCTCAAATAACTCATTCACCTACTTTTGGGAGAGCTTTCACTTGGTGAAGTTTCAGACCCATAGCTAATTACTCACCTACTCAAAATGAGTAAATGCGAATTATCTCTAAAAGTATTGCAGATAGCCAATTTTTCTCAAATTAATCATTCACCTACTTTTGGGAGAGCTTTCACTTGGTGAAGTTTCAGACCCATAGCTAATTACTCGTCTACTCAAAATGAGTAAATGCGAATTATCTCTAAAAGTATTGCAGATAGCCAATTTTTCTCAAATAACTCATTCACCTACTTTTGGGAGAGCTTTCACTTGGTGAAGTTTCAGACCCATAGCTAATTACTCACCTACTCGAAATGAGTAAATGCGAATTATCTCTAAAAGTATTGCAGATAGCCAATTTTTCTCAAATAACTCATTCACCTACTTTTGGCAGAGCTTTCACTTGGTGAAGTTTCAGACCCATAGCTAATTATTCACCTACTCAAAATGAGTAAATGTGAATTATCTCTAAAAGTATTACAGATAGCCAATTTTTCTCAAATAACTCATTCACCTACTTTTGGGAGAGCTTTCACTCTGTGAAGTTTCAGACCCATAGCTATTTATTCACCTACTCAAAATGAGTAAATGCTAATTATCTGTAAAAGTATTGCGGATACCCAATTTTTATCAAATACTCATTCATCTACTTGTGGGAGAGCTTTCACATGGTGAAGTTTCAGACCCATAGCTAATTACTCACCTACTCAAAATGAGTAAATGCGAATTATCTCTAAAAGTATTGCAGATAGCCAATTTTTCTCAAATAACTCATTCACCTACTTTTGGGAGAGCTTTCACTTGGTGAAGTTTCAGACCCATAGATAATTATTCACCTACTCAAAATGAGTAAATGTGAATTATCTCTTAATAGTATTGCAGATAGCCAATTTTTCTCAAATAACTCATTCACCTACTTTTGGAAGACCTTTCACACACGAAAATGAAAAATTGTGAATATCTCGGAAAAGCTATTTCTTCTGCTTTAATGCTCGGCGGGAGATACACACCACGGCAGTGGTCTTGACAAAAATTTTTGTCTCCCCAAAAATGGTGGCCATTTTGAATTTTCAAAGTTTTTGCAAACCACAAAAATGCTTATATCTCGAAAACTGTGCTATATGGAGCGAACTCAACAAAATTTTGGACCTGCTGGGTATCTCTGCAGAGTAGCCATGCCAATTTTCAAAATATTTTTGTCTCGCCAAATATAGCGGACATTTTTAATTTTTTTATTTTTTGCAAAACACAAAAATGCTTATATCGTGAAAACCGTGCTAGATAGAGCAGACTGCGCTGACTTTGGTTGCCACAACAGTATAAGGCTAGAAACGAAGCATTTTCTTAATACTTTAGCACTCACCTTTATATCCTTTTCGGGACGCTTTGTTTTTGCTATGCAAAAACATTATCTTTTTTTTTTGCGAGCGATCCTCTAGTTTGTGATTCAATTTGGTGGCAAATATATCCACCATTGGTTTGTGCCAAACTTTGCCAAATTAGGCTGAATATTGAAGATGAAGTGACCATTCTGTTTGAATTATTTGTCCTTCCTGGAGAGACTGTCGGCTATGACATTGAGGCAACCCTGAATATGACTGGCTCTTATGAGTATGTTTCGAGGATTGCAGCAGGCCAAGATGCGCCAAACCAGGAAACACATGTCCCATGAGTGTGTTCCCCCTTGTTTGTTCAGATAACTGACCACAGTGGCGCTGTCTGTTACTCTCAGAACTCTTTTGTCTAGAATTTTGTTTTAAAAGCTTTTTAAGGCCAGAAACACTGCCTTTAACTCTAGGACATAGATATGAAATAATTTCTCTTGATCTGTCCAATAGCCACTGACTGTCCTGTTTTGTAAATGAGCTCCCCAACCCTGATTTGACGCATCTGTGAAAATAAGGGTATTGTGTTCCTGGGGAAGAAAAGGACAACCCATTTTAGAATTTTTTGGATCTTTCCACCACTGAAGATGCTTTTTCAGAAGGTTTGAAACAGGAATCTTCAGGTCTAGAGACTGGGGATCCTGCCAGTTTGTTTTTAGGTACCATTGGAAAGGGCGCATATATAACCAACCCATTGGTATGGTCTTTTCTAGGGATGCTAGTACACCTATCAGGGACATAAGCAACCTTGGGGTTGTTTGTGATGCGATCTCCATGTCCTGAACAGACTTTTCTAGAATTTTCAACTTCTTTTCGATTGGAAAGACTTTTCCTGTATCAAATCGAAATGGTAACCCAGAAAGTCGATTTTTTGTGTAGGTTCGAGCTCTGATTTTTCTAAATTTATCACAAAGCCGAGTTCTTGAATCGTATGGAGGAGTTCTTTTGTCCGGAGCTGGCAATGGTGTCTGGTATTTGCTCTCAACAACCAGTCATCCAGGTATTGGTGAACTCAAATTCCGCGAGACTGAAGAATGAGCTTTGCTTCTTTCACAATCCGCGTGAACTATAGGGGTGCAGACGCCAACCCCAATAGCCGTAGTTTGAACTGATACATTTGTTTGTCTACATGGAAACATAGCCAATGTTGAGGATCTGGGTGTATGGGCACGTGAAAGAATGCATCTTTCCGGTCTATCGAAACTAGCCATTCGCCTTTTATGACCGAGTTTCTGATTATCTCTGCTATCTCCATTATAAAAGTTGGAACTAGCAGGCATTTCCCCAGGACACTGAGATCTATCACAGGGCGCCATTTATTGTCGGGTTCTGGTACAAGAAATAATCTGCTGTCAAACCTGGAGTTGTGCAATCCTTGAGATGGTAAATTGCGCTTTTTGAAGCATTAGCAGCACGCAATCTTCTAGGTAGCCATGTTCTTCGTCTGTAACCGCTTTAAATTATGGGATGTACAGACATGGGCGGATTCGACTGGAATTATTCGATAAGCCGTCTCAAGATTTGCACAACCCTTATATTTGGTATGGAGATCTGTCGAAACTGGCCATTAACGTCTTGTGACCGTGTTTCTTCATAAAAGATCCCCACTGGCCAATGATATTGTAAGATTAATGCAAAGAAAATGACAGGAATGGTCATCCATCCACGCACTAACCTTGCCCAATGCTGATTAACTTCCTTGAATAGACTAAACTTCTTGTGTAGGCTATCTGTACTTTACATTTATACAGTACAGCACACAATACACCAACGATCCATGTCTTGAAAAAAAGCAAATGTTTCCATCTAAAACAAGCAGCATTGTGTCAGATATGATAGAGGAAACTATTTTACTGAGAAAATCCTGCGACTTGTAGTCTTTTTCAGAAGAAAGTGTGTGTAAATAAACATATTAAATGCAACACAATATTTTCAGCAACATGGCGGATTGTTTTCCTGTCTGTAGCACCTGCAGTAGAGCTACATGAAAGGGGGGTTTTGATTGGAGGCTACATATAGTACCCATTCAAAAACTGCACAACTCTGAGATGGCAATAATATTTTCACTTAAACCAGCTATTTATACGTATTTCTTCTACTACACCAGAATCCCCTATTTCATTGAGGATATTGGTGGGAAAGCTTATGTATTATCTTCTCTATAATGAAGAAATAAATGGTCCACCAGCCAGTTGTAGATTAAAGACAAGGCAATGGAGGAAATTAACCATCTTGATGCCTGGTTTGTAGGTTGAAAGCAAATGCTGATAAACTTCTGAAGTAGATCTTGTAGGACTGACTGTTTTTCAGGCTACAGAAAATCTGCTAACTGCTGGTATGGTAGAGTACTATTGAACTTCACACTAAGCAAGCAATCTGTGTTCTCAGAGAGGAAAGGACCTGTAGACAATGAATGGTTTACTGCTGCGTTCTTTCTTAAAAATCCACCTGGACTTCATGAAAGGGATTTGCCATTGGATGATCTGAAGTATATTTTTCGATTCAAAATGGTCACCCTCTGTGTGTCTACCAAATGGAGAGGCTACTAGCTTTCTGGAGGTTTAATTACTAACCCCAGAAAACGAATTCTAATCTGACCAGCTATCAAATCTAAATGTCATCTGGTGTTGGAAAAGCAAAGTCTAGTAGATCTTCTACTGCTAGCTGTTTTTCAAATGCAGGAGACCTCTTAACGCCATCTTCAGGAAAATGTGGCCAGCTCAAAGACTTCTGATGAACATCCCTAATAAATGAAGAGGTAGGCAGCTTGAACCAAAAAACTGAAGAATCTTCTGTAATAGATCCTCTACCCAAAAACTGTTTTACAGCCAAGGGGGGTCTAAGAATGCTGTCATGGATTACTCAACCCTCAGCATGTAATATTGTACTTCAGATCTGTAGAATAAGAAGTCTTAAACTTCTTTCTTCTTAGCACGAACTCTATGAATTCTAAAAGAACGCATCTGCCATCTTAGAAATGGGCAGAGTTGAAAAAACTTCACGTGTTGCCTCCTCGACGACCAAAAATTGAATGAGGATCTCTCGACAAAGTCCAACCGACAATGTGTTGTGCGCATGCGCACCTATCACTAACTACGGGGTTCACCTCTCGAACAAGAATAATTTTTAAATATTCTTGTTGGTCGCCGCGTTTTGCCTCCACAAAACCAAGTAAGCATTTGTGAGGATAAGGTAAGGCTATTTTACGCAATAAAAAAACAATATGCAGCTATAGGCGATAAATACGGCAATATATACAGAAACCAATTAAAATAGATGAAAAAGGTAAATTTTTTTTTTAAATATAGCATAACTTCCAAATAAGACACTTAAAAAATCGATTTAATACTGATACACCAAAGAAAACATAACACAGTATACTGAAGGGAAAGAAGAAATCAATATTATTGCTGTCGACCATTGGTCGACAGACATGGTCCCTCATAATACACATTGATGTCTACTCTTAGTCGACATACATGGTAGCGGGTAGCGAAAGGGTTAAACATTCTATGTTACTCCAAGCTATGTACTTTTATGTCAAATACACCACTTGAAATCACTTTTATAGTCTACAAATCTGCTTGGATCTTTCTAGCTGGAACTATTTTGGATGAGATTTAAATAAAGAAAACTGATATTATGCACAGATTTTTATTGCAGACTCACTGACAATATTTCCATAGAAAATGGGCATATGTGATAAAAATTCTGGTTCAGTTTCTTAAATCCTAAGACAATATATTAACTGGCTGGGAGATACAAAACATAAGTATAAAAAAATTCAGCACATATACTTTGGCTATTCAGTAGCACAATATGTTTTTGGTAAGTGATAAATGAAGATTTGTGCACTTTGTAAGTTTGTTTTCTTGTTGGAAACCTATGAAGCAATATTGCATTTGTACTTGCATAAAACATCGAAAGTATGTGACATTATCAGAAAAACAATATGACCAATGTGGCAAAAGAAGTGCTAGAGAAATGAAACTACAGGACACTAGTATCCTTGATAAAACCAAACTATCTCAGGGGTTGTGGGTCAGAGTCCTGGCACTAATCTTAAAGTTGGTAGTTCTTTCTTGGTGTTTTTTTGCTTTATAGTGCATAGTCTAGTGGTAAGCAGTGCCCATTGTGGTATTGGGTATACTATCAACTGACAGTGATTTGGATTACATGATAGAAACCATTGTAAAGAAACTTAATAAACTGGTACTAAACTGACCAGATATTACTGACCAGCATAAGTTACAAAAGATTAAAAGTCTGACTGAGGATTTTCATTGATTTTGGTTTAACATTACTTGCAACACAAGTATCTGGACATTGTACCTGTTCACAAAGGTATTCCTATTGTCTCCCACTGTAGTACACCTTAAACCACCCAACAAGCCTGAAGACACCGAATAGAATCATGCCTGGCTAAGACAGTTTTGAATTCAAAATTGTGTTTTTGTTGATAATGGTGGTTTAACTGATTAAATGTATTTAAACACAAAATATAAATCAAGGTCCAGACCTTTTTCTTGAAATGGAATGTAAAGAGTAGAGTGCTTGTAATTCTATGGTACCAATCACCAAAAAATGAAGGGGAATATAAACATGACCTACTTTCCATGTCTAACGTAAAAGATTAAAGAAACAGAAGAAATAAACATGCTTAACTTTTAAGGAGCATATTTTTAAAATATCTCCTTATTTTAGGTGAGGAAACAATTTTTGCTCACAAAAAGAGTGATAAAATTTAATTTTCAATTTTTATTCTTGTTTACTATTTGGATGTTATATCTATTTCACAAAATAGATCAGACACAAACATTTAAAATATAACTAGCATAAAATATACATGACACATAATCTTTAAAATATTTTAAAATATATCTGGCATGTAATATACATGACATATTATCTGAAGTTTAAGGCATAAAAATAACAGAATCTTTTTATAATTTGAATTTAATATCTAAAGAGACTGCAATCGTGTCTCTTTTTTTAAATTGTCATTTATTATTTTAAAATATTTCAATTTATCACATTCAATACAAACAAGTCCATAAATTATTTTTCATTTACAACTAAATATTTAAAATATTACTTTACTCACTGAAAGAGTTTTTGTTGTGTTTGGTTGAAAAAGAACCAAACTGTATTTTAAATGAAAATCATGAAAAAGTAGGCAAAATATAATTGTCAAATGATCACCTCTTATATTACAAGCTTACAAATACATTAATTTTATTTACACACTCTTAATTTAATTTACACATACTGAATGTGTTGAGTCTTTTAATCTCATACATCTAAACTCAATGTGTATATGGTTAGGTTACAGACTTTTACAGAATGACAATAAGTTTGAAATAGTGTCCTTTTTATCCTATATGAAACAACCATTGCTTTACTTTAATATTGCATTACAAAAGTAGCCTAAAGTCGAAACGCTCCAGGTAAAATGTTTTAACTGTATTTTGAAACTCATCAATATGTCCCACCACTAAATAAATATTTCGTTTTCATCCATTCTTGATTTAGCAATTAGATAATGAAGAACTAAAAACTCCTTATAATGGACATATTTTTGTTTTGTTTTCTACTGTCTGGTTTTCACTATACATCTGAGCTGAACTTGTAATGCATGAACACAAACTGAATGCATAGAGATTAGAGGAATGACTTCAAGCATGGAATAAAATCAGCTCGATTTCTTTTCAAGATGGCCTTATTGCAATGGAATGCTAATGTTTTTCTCCTGGAATTTCAAGTGATACAGTGAACAACAAAATATATGCTACAAATGTACATCTACACCTTGACAAATACCTGTAATAATTGCATTGTGAAACTAATCATTTTAAACTAAAGGAATACATTGCACTTGAAAATAGAACTTAAGAAAATCACGATTTTTTTATATATGTTACAGACAATCTGTGTTAGTAGGCATTACGTGTAATGACTGAACATTTCGGTCATTTCGTGAAATGCCTAGACATTTCACGTAATGACTAAAATATAAGGTTCAGTGTTACACAGATTGCCTAAACAAATATTTGGGATTTCAGGCAATCTGTATAATCATCTTTTTAAAGTACCTTTTTGATAGAAAATGATTATTTCTTGCTATAAGCAATTCATGATGCAGTTTTAAATATATGAAAATTAATGAAGATATATTTTGATATATCTCATACATTTTTGCATAAATTAGTAAAGAAATAGTTTTACTATATAGTCATTCATAATGATACATTTCATACTTAGTCTCGTGTAACTAATAAGAAGGGTACTACGTTTGATATATTCTGACACATTCTTGTTTGTCCAACAATGTTGAAAACAATTATTATTCACATAGCACTACAACACAAACTAACGTAATACTGTGACAAATTTTGGAGAACTACAAAAGGTCAATGAGTGAGTTTTACATTCATTTCTACAACTAAGAGTATATCAGGCCAGAAGTATTGAGGCATCTTACATATTGCAATGGGCTAGGTTTGAACCCAAAACTACAAAGACAGGAGTCAGGTGATTAAAATATCGATCTTGTTCAGCATTCATCCGCTGAGGCAAAAATAAGGTCAAAAGCAAGGACCTTTATTTCATATTGTCTGAAAGAGCTGGTGTTCTATTGTATCTTTTGATATTTCAGAATAATCTCTCTTCAGTGAGAGTTTTGTCTGATCTCTAAATACTTCACTTTTAAAAACATACAGTTTGGACACACAGTACCATAAAACTGACACAATTGTCACAGAAAGTGTCAGAAAGGGAGGAATCATTTTGTGCACTTTTTTACATGCAATACTTTGTCACAACTTTTGGTTAATAATGAAAACGTCATAAAATTGCATTATTAACCAAAAGAATAACAATAAAATTCTACTTATTAATTGCAAGTATTTTACACGTAGATATGTATTTATAATCTACCAAAAGAATATCAAACCATCTTAAATGACTCTGTGCAGAAGTCTATATGTGTTATGCCTAACTCTCACGACAGGAGAACACAAATGATGCAAATCATCACGAACAAAACCAAATTAGCATTAACTGAAGTCATTATCACAAAAATAAAAACTTAAATTGCAAGCCACGCAAAATATTCCCTGTACAGAACAAATTCAGTAGAACACACTGAGAATGTCCTATTACTTTTTAATAAGAAATTACAGGTGAAATTTAACATTGCCAAAAGACATGCAGCGTGTGACTTCTTATAGTTTGTTTCGATATTCCAAACTCCTGAGCGCCAATAATAAGGGAGATATTTTAGGTATGACGAACCGGTCTGTTTATTCTTATTTTATTAAAACTTTATATAATTAATCTACAACACAGTTCAAAGTGTAACCTCATAATAACACAGAGACACACATGCTTCAACCTATACAGGCCTTGCATAACACACGCACATATCACATACAAGTGCTTTCATTTCCCTAAGCTATGTAATAACACATGTTACAGCAAATATCCCCTGATTTTCTATGTATACATGTAACATATACAATCCCATATATATAAAAAACAACTATGCAGAAACAAGACACTTTTTGTGGTGACATAGATACAATATCATTGCAGTATGTGTTGGAGTAAAGATATGATCTACAATCAGTAAAAATAGCAATACTGATTTGAAACAAAAATCCTTTTTAACAAAAAACTGTTGCAGTAAAAATACAGCTTATTATTCATTAAAAAGAATAATTACATTGTAGCCAACTATATGGAGTCATAACTACTTACATTACTTTTGTATATTGCACTCACCCTACAAATATGTTTGCAGATACCATAATTAACTGTATAAACACACCCTCCCTATTAAACGCCCCCCAACTTCCATTATAGCATATTTCTGTTTCTGCAAAATCATTCCAATGCTGGGATTCTGAAAATAGTTGTGTTTTAGTACATTCCCAACAGAATAGGCTGACTAAAACAAAATGAAGCCCACGAAAATGAAACATTGCAGTTCTGCTCAAAGAAATTGTTACTGAAGCCCTAAAAAGTACAAAAATATGGGATTAACGTGTATTATCACTCCTGCACTTCAGATTCAGGGTTAGTTTCTTATATTTTAGGTTCTCCCACAATTATATGTGCTGACCATTGCTAGGCCAGTTGTAAAGTGTCACCAGACACTTGAGTGCTTTCTTCGTGTCAAAGAGTAGACCCCCCCCCCCCCCCCCTTTTAAAAAATAATATCGCTCGGGTTGTTTATACAGTTAATTACGGTACTTAAACCCTCTTTAAGCAGAGCTCTGTTGACTGGAATTTTGTTTCAAGAGTGGCAGTAAATTTCAAGTGCACAGGGCCCTTGAAATTTACTGTTATTGGTATATTCCTTATCCAGTTGGAGTATTTCATAAATACCATGAGATGCTACATTTCAGGTTTAACTGTCAACTATTCACTTCTGTTACATCTATGTTGCCTTGACATCTAATTCAAAATCTCACTATTGGTCAAACAGAAAAAAATTTCTGAGCCAATTTTTTAAAATCTCCATCACATAACTAAACTGCAGGGAGGAGCCTTTTCTTGCACAAAGACTAAATCTGTGTGAACAATCTCCCCAATAGAAAAAAAAGCCACAAAACAAAACTACATCACCATTGTAAAGTGAGAGTAACGTGATAAAATATAAAGTTATAGGCCACTAATATAATGATTAATCTCCTTAAAATACATTGGCAGAAGCTAACCAAAACTAAAGCAAAAGGCAAACTATTAAAATAATCACGGCAGCATTTTAGCCTAAAGTACAGTGACTCTATCTATAATACACAACAGTTCAAAGCAATGCTTGAAACATCAACATTCAACAAAAAGATATTTTGATTTTGATTTCAATGTAAACCAATTACAGGAAGCATTATATTTTTTTGCAAGAACTTGTATGCCACACTATAACATGACAAAAACAATAACAGTACAAAGTCCGGGTTGCAATAAGATATGTTGTCATAAACAGGAATGTGATTTTATCAAGAAGTTCCATGAAAAAAACCCCAGATAAATGTGTATAAAGTCCAAAACTATTATGTACCGTTTTTCCCGAAATATCGCCCGGGTCCGAATGATCGCCGGGTCCGAATTAACACCTGTATTTTAAACAAACAAAGATATTGAACGCCGGGTCTGAAAACACGCCCCCCCCCCTACAAAAATAAACCCACGAAAATATACAAATTCATTATCTTTGCTAATTGACGGCTGCAAAAAAACGTCACTCTGCTGAAAAGCTGTAAACTGAGGATAGTTTCTCGTGGAAATGAAGCCTAAACAAAACAGATATACATGACAAGTAAGTATTTATTTTCTTTTATTTCTTGCTATGTCAATGAACGCCCTTACTCAAATTAACGCCGGGTCCAATCTAACGCCGGGGGTTATGGAACTTTGAAAACAATGAACGCACGGGCGATATTACGGGAAAAAACGGTATTTCACAATTTTTTCTCTGACCCCTTGTTCATTGTTAAAGGGGGGCCTCTCATAACAAACAGACATTTATTTAAACCAGACATTATAAAAACAAGGCCGAAAGGGGTTCCGGTCTACTAGAGTGAGCCACAAAGCCATTAGAGACTGTACTGAAGCGGTCACCCATCCCAGTACTTACATAGCCCATCGCTGCTTAAAGTCAGTGAAGAGACAGATACTCATCGCACTATGCCACAATTCATGAAAGTCTGGAGACCAAAAAAAAAAAAAGTGATTCCTAGAAGCGCGAGACTCGCTAGAGCTTGTGCTTAAAAATGTGTTATCCTTTACCCTCTACTGTAGAATAATATTTAAAATGTCCCATATCACAGATACCATAGAGCAAGAAATATATAATTAGTCCTTGTATATTATATAATCATCCTGCAAACTCTCTTCTATAACTTTGTGTTATAAAACATTCTTATACCACAGACCTCATACTGCTTGGCTTGGTAATCTGGTACAACTGGACAGAAGAAAGGGGGGATGAAGGTATTGTAATCACACCCGTTTGTCTGTTTCTTTGTCCATGTGTTTAAAGCAAAAACTATACATTGAATATGGATCATGTATCCACTCAAGATGGGATTTATTTGTGGCTCAGTTCTTTTTTCAAAGAGGATCTTGATTCCAATCTGGATCGTGAATCCTGAATTGTTTTTTGGCCTTTTTGGCAATATCCACATCCATCTTTTATTTGTGTCTTTGGTCTACTAAAAGTTGACCTGGATTGAAAATCCAGGTTTTTTTGTGGTTTATTTTCAGGACTACAAGTTGTTGAGGGTTTTGTGTTATCTAGGGTATTACTTGTCTGTGCTTGTTTTGTGTTATTTAAAACCCCTTTCTTTTAATTACAACATTACGGTATTGATACAAGCTCAAGTTACAAATATACTTGACCCCTAAATATGGTGTGCCAAGTAACCCTTAAACGTTGATCATATTTTCTTTGAGAAATCAGCCCCCTAAACAGACGCATGATCAATTACCATACAGCTCACAAATCATTACTTTGTATTAATGATCCTGCTTGGTTGGGGATGATTTTATTGTTTACTTTTGTTTTATTTCAATTTGAGACATGTACCAAATCACCAAACCAACAACTGCCTTATCTATTTCAGAATATTCTGAAAATCTAGTTTCTTTTCACCTGATTTTAAATGTCGTTCCCAACACTAATATTTTGTTTTCTTTGCATGTAAATAATATGTACATTCAACGAAAAATACTGGTGACTTATTCGAACACAAACATGAAGTACATTATGCAGGCATTAATAATAAAAGCACTTAAAATAAGCCAATGCAAAGTTGTAGCTAATGTCTATACAATATCACTAAACACAAAGTCATTATACAAGGTATTGTACATTACATTCACTAAAATGATTTATATGTATGTGATTTCCAAACTATTTTTTATATATTTAAAACTTCAAATAAAATATTCCTCGCCTAACATATACAGTGTTCCCACAAAAATACATCTGATAGATTTCCTAATACAAATCAACACTGCCCAATAAATTACTAATATGAAATATAAAATTCACTCCCATGTGATGTAACAAATCAGTGAAGGCATTGTTTTTGTTATTGCTTTGCGTCATCCATGCGCATATAATACTTAAGTCAAACTGCCAGTGTTTCCAAGAATATACCTGAAAAACCGATGTTAAAACACATCAATAGCAAAATCTTACTATTTATTTTCAGTGGATCATGCAATCAGTGTTGAAAAAAATTTGAGTGGGGTGCACAGTTTCTTGCCATTTCACCACAAAGGGACCATTTTAGTATTGTCCTAGATGGAAGCCAAATGAAAACCTAACATTATGAATAAAATGACTGCTACAATAAACTATGCTAAAATCATGACATCAAAAAAAAAAAAAAAAAAAAAAAACACAAAAAAAACAGAAGAAGTGAAGTAATTTGAATATGAACTTTGTGACTAAATTTTATGTCCCTCCCCCAGTTGGTCTGTTTCTCAATATCACAATAACTGCAATACTGGAAAAAATAGCCCCAATAACACTATGACATTTTGCTTAGCCTCTCTTCCAATTGGTTCAGCTCTTTCATTACATCCTCTGGCATGTCTTTGTTTACCTGGTCAGCAAAATATTGTCGGATATCACTGACTTCCTTTATCCAGAAGTCTTTTGGAACATCAAACAGAGCCTTCATATCCACTGTTTCCTTCATGTCATCCATATTGAGGCTATCGAGTTTGGGAATGTTACCGATTGGTGAGGTTTCAAAACATTCTTCTCCGTGGACGCGGCGACAGATCCAGTCCAATACCCTAGAGTTTTCACCAAATCCAGGCCACAAGAACTTGCCATCTGCATTTTTGCGGAACCAGTTGACATGGAAGATCTTTGGCATTTTAGCATTGCTGTGGGTGTTTGGAATGTGAAGCCAGTGTTTCAAGTAGTCTCCAAAGTTATAGCCAAAGAAAGGACGCATGGCAAAGGGATCATTCATCAACACCTTACCTGTGGAAATGAAGAACAAAATTGAAACAAATGTTAATTTAAGGTTTATTGATTATCCAACTTACTGGCCAAGTTTTTATAAAAACCTCAAGCAGTCCTCCCACCTGCAGTTTACATGATCAAGCTTATTTGCTACATTATTTTTGTTGGTTATGATAGCAAGGACATCTTTCAACAGTCATGAACTTTATTTGGAAATTTACATATATCTTCATATTTATTATCCACCACGCGATGTATTTGCCCTAAATACGGGGAGATACAGACCCGGGATGTATTTTTTTGTATACACCGGTGCCCCAGTACAATGGATAATTAATTAGTGTCAATTACTTCCGGTTTTTCACGTATTTTTCGGAAACTGTGTTACCTATAAATATGTATTATATATCAATGGAAAAGTCGTTTTACAGTGCTTCTGCTCATATCTGTTTCATAAAAATTCATGCAGAAATAAAGGAGATATTGCAAGTCAAAGTTTTTATAATCACTATTGCCTGTGCTTTTTGACAGCATTTTCACATTCTCTCATTAAATATTCATGTTATTTAACCCATAAATCGTACATAATGGTGAATAATAAATTTTAAGTAAAACATCCCTCATTGGACATATACAGAAAATATAAATCACTGATGAAGATTAACAATAAAATACTTGTGCTTTGCACTTGTATAATATTATTATCTTCATTTGTGATATATTTTTTGTGTATATGTCACTCAGGAAGTTTTCCTATTATATTACTGGACTCAAATTGCCGTTTGATCCATCCAACTGCAGAAGTGGCATTCCCCACCTGAAAGGCAGAGGCTCAGTGGGATAGGACCCAATAACAGAGGACTGTCATTTTAAGTGGTCATCCAAGCCACTATGTATCTGCCTGTAACTGAGTTTAAACCCATGTCCTCTGTGTTCCTAGGTGAGTGGCAGATGTATTTAATTCCCATCAAAATACTCATTATTTCATGAAGACGAAGTCTAAATTTCACACCATGATGTTACACACCTACGCCCCCTAGCTAATGTCCCTACCAAGTATCAACTTCCTACACCTTACAGTTTCCAATATAGCCCGGACAAGATTTTATAGGTCAAGGTCACTACAGCAAGGTCAAATCAAGGTCACACCATGACGTTGCATACCTACACCCCCTAACCAATGTCCCAGACAGACCCAAAGGTGCAACAAGGTTTTAAAGGTCAATACAGCAAGGTCAAAGGTCAATCAGTGTCACACCATGGCGTGGCACACCTAAAACCCTCAACCAATGTCCCTACCAAGTATCAACTTCCTACACCTTACTGTTTCCGAGATATAGCCCGTACAAGATTTTATAGGTCGAGGTCACTACAGCAAGGTCAAATCAAGGTCACACAATGATGTTGCATACCTACACCCCCTAATCAATGTCCCTACCAAGTATCAACTTCCTACACCTTACGATTTCCGAGATATTGCCCGGATAAGATTTTCAAACTCACTACGGCAAGGTCAAAGGTCAAATCAAGGTCAGACCATGACGTTACATACTTACACATCCTAATCAATGTCCCTATCGACTATCAACTTCCTACACCTTATGGTTTCCGAGATACAACCCAGACAAACTTTTTCCCGCCGCCCGCCCACCTGCCCATCCGGACACCATGGGTGAAAACAATACCCAGACAGCCTTAAGGGCTGTGGGGTAAAAACAGAATGCATACATGTCATCTTAGTTTTATATATTAACAATTAATGTATTAGACCAGTAATGTATGCATGTTTAGTTTGTTATGTTGAAATTGAACATGTTATAATATTTGTGCAATCTTACTTCAGAAAGGAAAGATTTTTCTTGATGTTTTTAATTAGCAGTAAATTTTAGCCCATTCAAAACACAGCCATTCTGAGTATTTATACTTGTCTACTTATAACATGTATTTCATCACTGCACATTCGCATTGCATCATTGTGTGAGTGTGCTATAATAAATATGGATCAACAGGGTGTCATGGGCAATCAATATTTTGACAAGAAATACAAGAACATTTAATCCAGTCAATTTGTAGCCCAAAGTCCACATTTCATGGAGCGTTACCTGTTTACATTAAAAGTCTCATTATGCATGATCTGTATCAACAAAAAATGTGCAGTAATTTGTGATATTCTTTAATTGCATTTGTTTGTAGTTCTGTACTAAGATATTGATCAGTCACTTGTGGATAACTTTCATTTTTATATCGATCAAATGTATCAAATGATTCACAATTCTACTTGTAGAAAATTGGAATAACATTGGCTTTATGCGACAGTCAGATTGAATTGAGGTGTAAACATACTGATAGATTCTACCACAAAGAGAATAGCTTTGAATAACACTAAAGAAGACTTAGAATTGATTTGGGGTTAGAGAGATCACAAATACAAATACTGTTTAATATAGAGTAAGAAATCTAAAATTCACCACATATCTGAAATTCGCCACATGTGAAAATACTAATAAAATAAATGAATTGTGGTGAGATTTGTTGACTGTAGAGTAAATTAAGACTTTTTGAACTGAAAAATACCAATTTTTAGACAAAAACATCATTTTCTTCATAAAATTAACTAAGGTTTTAGAGGTGGTGAATTTTAGATTCCTGGCGAACTTAAGATTTCTTACTCTACCTACCTTGATGCTCAGCTGCTGCAGTGGCTTCTGACCTCATAGATGCTCCAACAAACACACCGTGCTGCCAGTTGAATGCCTCATACACCAGTGGAACACCTGCAGAATGGTTTTAATATTACTGCTTAATTTGCACTGTTTGACATGGTTTCAGTCTGACAACTTAATAATGAATCACATTTCATGATTTTTTTACCTCATGATTTATACCAGGGTTTAATGCGGCAAAGTATTGCAATTTAAACTACAACAGGTATATTTTCCAAAAGGAAATATGTATGCCCAGACCAGCAGTACATCAGTCCACAAAGAATGGAACCAGAAAAATGTGTGTTTTCCAGGGTAGCCATAATCTACATAAAATCGAGAAATTATAGATTTATAAAGATTAATTAAAACAAGTTAAAAACTACATGATCAGGGGGTTAATAACCACCATAATTTTCATTTTACTTCAAGGTGGTCACAGTTTTCTTAAATACTAGGAGGTTAAGTTGTCCAGATTGCACACATGCATCATTGTGTGGGTGTATTTTAATACGTAATTTTCTACTCAGGCAAATTTTCAGGGAAGGGATACTGCAGAAGTGTTTGTCACACTAGCGTTGAGAGTGACATGCCCAGCCTACCTTCAGGCCGCCTGCCACCAAACAGGATGGCATCAATGGGAACACCTCGTGGACTCTCCCAGTCTGCATCCATCATGGGGCACTGACTGGCAGGCGTGCAGAACCTGTGGCAGAAAAAATAAGAGAATCTCATTGAATAGCTGTGTAGAATGAAAGAAAGGCAGACAACGAATGAACTCTGTATTGAAGGTAAACAATACAAGGCTTATATTATATGTTATAATGGACGATGAGGCAGCACTAACTTCAAAAATTTGGGCCTGAGCATCAACATTCCAACATTTAGACTCGTACCTTGAGTTTGGGTGTGAGGAGGGTTTTCCTGAGTTCGGTGTCCAGTTGTCCACTCCATCCCAGGACCTGATCTTCACCCCGGTGACCTCCTTCTCAAGCCCTTCCCAATAGAACCCCCCGTCACTCGTCTCTGCAACATTTGTGAAAATGGTGTTGGACTGGATGGTTGCCATGGCATTGGGGTTGGTGCTATTTGATGTACCTGTACAAAACACCACAATGTGTCATGCATGATGCCATTATTTTGATAGTTATGGTTTATATAGAAAAACAAACTATCACTTTTTTAGCTTCTGTAAAAAAGATGAAAGTGACCTTGGGACTGTTTTTGTTTTTCGATGGCAGTAAATTTTGTGAAATATGCCATATTCTCAAATTAACATCTGGTTTAAATACACACGGGTATTAATTACCTTGAATATATCTTAAGCATTAATTCTGAATTTCTATGAATGCCAAGTACAAAGTCTTGTGAATCTACAAGGCAATTTATATCTGAGTGGTTCAGACAATTTTGTAACCTCTAATAATGTGTCAGTAAAGTCAAACTTATAAATGCACGTACATGTATATGCCATATCACACAGACATATTTATTTCTGTTTGCCGGCGCCCAATGATTTTCACTCAGTCTCTAGAATCTTGACAAACTTACTGGCAACTAGAAACACTGCCATCCTTTAAACCACCTTTTGTGACATAACCCAGCTATACAATCT
Organism: Sabellastarte sp. h YS-2021; assembly: GCA_964017235.1. NCBI lineage: Eukaryota > Metazoa > Annelida > Polychaeta > Sabellida > Sabellidae > Sabellastarte > Sabellastarte sp. h YS-2021. The sequence goes on along the minus strand of OZ024930.1, from coordinate 106,205,615 downwards.
GTTGAAAGTAGTGTTAAACCCAAACCAGCCAATCAAGATGCAATGTATCACTTTCCTAATATTCTTTCTTCCTAACCAGGCATTGGGTCATTACTTGGTAGTTTTATTCAGCAAAGCAAGCATCTCATAAAGACTGAAGATACGTGCACATGTACCAAAAACAAACCGCTTGAGAAAAAAAACAAATCTGGTCATCCATCTGACAGAACAGATTGCAACTAGGTCAGTGACTGTCAATCAAGCTGATAAGTTTACTAAACTATTCTGATAAGCATTATCAAGTAAATAACATCATCAAGATATCAGCTTATCAGCCAGAGAGGTTTAACAGCCAATTACGAACTCTTAAATATCACTAATATAATAAACAAACTATGATGAACAGAATAAACTACTCCAGATGAAGTACCATATCAGCTGAAATTGGTTCTCAGCTTGTAAAGAACAAAGACCTATTTATGTGACAAAGGGTTTTATTTCAAGTATTATGATCTGAATAGAAGCAAGGTGTCTTCCTTGTGCTTGATACAGCCACTGTAGGAAAATGTCTGTCTGGGCCGAATGATTAAAATTAATGCAAACACTCAGCATACCATAAATTTCCTTATTCTTCATGAGATTATCATACAATTACATTTTCAAAAGCAAATATAACAACATCAACTACTTAACCAAGTGGCAGCTTGAAGTGTTGTTGTAGAGTAATAATAATAATAATAGTTAGTTCTTTTATAGCACAATTCTAGCCACTGAATGGCTAATCTCCAAGGAAAAAGTACTCTTAAACAGGAAGGTTTTTTTTAAAATTATCTAAATCTGATTTGATGTTGTGGACATCATCAGGTAGGCTATTCCAATAGTGGGGTGCTGCAATGCAGAAAGATTGTTATCCCTTGCTTTTCAGTTTCCATCGATGCTCATTTAGCTTATATATTTTGTCACAGAATGTAGTGGTCTTGGTGGTTGGTTTGTGAAAAGCAAGGATTGAATGTAGTTGGGGGCATAACCATTTAATGCCTTGAACACGATGAGGTTCAGTTTGTAGATAATGCACTGCCTTACAGGTAGCCAGTACAGCTTTGTCAGATAAGGTGTTACAGAGTCATACTTTTTTTAATTCAGGAAAAACCTAGCAGCATCATTTTGTACACGTAACTTCGTGATAAACAAATCTAAGATTTCGATGACATATAAGCTGCAGTAATCCAATTTTGCATACATAACTGAATGCACGATGGTTTAAGATGATGTACTGTCAAATATGGCGGAACTTTATAAATATTTCTCAGATAATAAAAACAGGAGTTGCAGATGTATGTTATGTGATCATTTAATGTAGGGTTCCTAACTGATGATAACACCAAGGTTTTTAACACAGGGACTAGCTGGTGTTCCACTTACACTGAGAGAATCAAACAACATTTTAGTAGTAGATTGAAATTTGAAATATTTTATATAATTTGAGCAAAATACTAAATGTGTCTGGGTACTGTATCAGTTGATATTTCCAGGAAAAACCTTAACATTGCACTCACACGGATAAAACTAAAAAAAATCTGCCCAAAAATAAAATTTTTGATTGGTAGTCCTCCCTAGTACTCTAAAGAATCAAAAAATGGGCTTGAGATCTTCAATCTACCATATGCGAGATGTCTGACTTTTCAGATATAGCCTCAAGTCACAAAAATCTCTCCAACATAAAAATCTGTGATAATGAGTTTGGGCACTCTTGACTGCACTGTATGTCAGAATATTGATATGTCTGTTAATACCATAGTTCTGAGTTATTTCTAATTGTTCAGCTTCACTGTAAAGTCACAAAATCTTCTACAAGATTTAATTGATAAGGAGTCCCCCTTACTAGGGGCAGTCTCAGTTAGCCTAATCACCCAAACAGATAGGGCACCATCTACTACCAGGGTACTATCCATATACACAATTTCAGAAAAATACAAAAACACAGGTAGGGGGTGAAAACTACCAAAAAGTGTTAAAATATCAACCAAAAGGTGTGGAGTGCCTTACTATACTGCTGTAGCAAAAACTTGAAGTGCCAGACCTGGATGCCACCTGTAATTTTTACTGATGGGATAATAAGATGTCAGTTAAATCCGTAAGTATGGCTGTTGGTGTTACTGTTTCATTTTCACACAAGGAATTAAATTTAGATGTTCCAGTGTCCAAGAACATGATAATATGTCAGTGACTGAAAAAGAGAAAAGGTCTGGAGGATTAGCAGACCACTGAAACTAACATAACAGCAGATTGTAATAATTTAAATAAAGGAGTTTTGAAATTTGTATGGAGTGTGTTTTGAATAAATAATAAATATTCAATGTGAGTTGATCAGTATAGACCAGCATTGACTACATTTAAAGTACTGACTGTGGCATGTTTAACCAGCAACAATCACTGCCTCGATTAACAAATCAGCCTTGCTTTGCCTGTGGGATAATTTGAAGTAATATCACTTATAGAAAGTTTCAGAATCTCACCTGGAGCCACCCCAAAGAATCCTGCTTCTGGGTTGATGGCCCTGAGTCTTCCTTCCTCGTCAAACTTCATCCATGCGATATCATCCCCCACACACTCCACCTTGTAGCCAGGCAGTGTGGGGACCATCATGGCGAGATTTGTCTTCCCACAGGCTGAGGGGAAGGCAGCAGCTATGTACTTCTTTTCACCGCGAGGGTTTGTGATACCCAGGATCTGGAATGACATAAAAACATATTCATGTTCTCATTGAGAACAATATACCCTGTAGCTATCATGGCAAGTTTGTATTATCACTGGCTCAGAAGAAATGATATATTGGAACTGATGTGATCCGAGATCCAGAGAGATTTGTCAGAAGTACTGCATAAGCAGAAATTTTAGCCAGAAGAAAATTTCACTAATTCTTAATTTTTAAGAAATTTACCAGAATTAATTTTCACTAATGGTTTATTTCTGCTTGAGATATTAATACAGATTTAATTTTAATTTTATCGCACCTTCTTTTATTTAAAGGTTTGATTTTATGAACTCACTTCCAATCTGCCCATTTGGTACTTTCCTATTGTTTTGTACTAAAATGCATTTTCTATATTTTGAACCTTCAATTATCCAAACAAAATCTTGCTCTCCCAAATTGTTCTGATAATAGAGCTGAGGTTTTTCTGTATAAAGTAAATCAGCACTTCAATTTCATAGCTTGAGAGCATCATGTCAGATTTGGTATTATCACAGGCAAGGAGAAAAACCAAAAGTATGTAATTGTTGACACTGAGAGCAGTTAATACATGTACCCAGGATAAAAGGCATTACAGCATGGGAGAGTAGGTGCCATTAAAGTTGGTTCAATTTGGTAACACAAAGGATCTTCAAATATATAAATCATAAACTAGTAGTTTCATGATTGTTCCATGATTAAATTTGTTAGGGTTACATCCTGTTTAAAAGATATTCAGCTTCAACTCGTGCCATATGACACATCACATGTATATCAATAAAGTCTTAGTAATAAAAATAACTACAAAAAGGTTTTTGCTAAGGTAAAAATAAAAATCCCACAGCAGAAAGTGAATAATGGTAAAAAAAATTGGTAAAAATAAATGCTTGTAAAGTACATGAATTGGGTTGTCACTTGTCAGTAGTGATACATAACTACAAGTCATATTAAAAGGTGTAAAAAAACTAGATTGGGCCAACTCGGCGCCAACATATCCCCAGACAGGTCATCACTCACGCCACAGGTTTTGATCGGGAATTTTTTAAAACATAATTACCCATTATTATATGAACTTCAGCACATCAATCTACTCTGTTTATATCTTCCAAGGAAGATGGTGTATCCCCAGACGCCGAATACATAACTCAAATTATATTTTCAATCTTCCTGCAATGATAACTCTAAACCTATTTTCAAAGTATTTAAATGATTGATGATTGAATGTCCATTCTAAAATAATAATCCCAAAAGAGCATATCTGTTTCTATATTTGTTGACAAATAAAATATTATTTTTAACTCAACTCATCATACTTTTCAATCTTCCTTCAAAGTATTTAAATGATTGATGATTCAATGTCCATTCTAAAATTCATAATCCCAAAAGCGCATATCTGTTTCTATATTTGTTCACAAATAAAATATTATTTAAAAAAAAATTATTTATATTATTATTTTATTATATTATTTTTAGAATTTGCAAATTGTTTTCAGTTATTCATTTCCTCTATACCTATATATGTGGTCCATATATATGCAACCTAAATATGTGACACAATCTCAGTTCTGACTCCCCTTTGTGTTATATGTAATGAAGCCCACCACCTCCCACCCCCACCCCTCTCCCCTACTCCACACCTCTCTCACTATTACACAAGATCTGCAACCCCATTGAGTTCTTTGTTTCTCATCTGATATCATTAAATACCTTTGTTTATTTAGTGTCACTCAATATAGCTGGAGGTCCCAGAGGTGGGTGGGGGGAATCCGGGTGGGGGATGCATAAATGGTAAACAAACAATCTATATAAAAGGGGTACTCAAATACAAAAAGAATTGAGAATTTTAAGTATGTGATTATCAACTGAAATGAGTTCATAACTGTAGGAGCTGTGTCAAAATTAACTGAGGCAAGTTGAATAAAACTGGGCTAGTTGAGGGTTAAAAATCCCCTACTTTTACTACATAAGGATATAATTTCATTAATATTGGGACTTAAAGCTCACTTAAAGTGTCCATTTTGTCTACTTGAATATGTTTAACCAGTTTCATTTTAAAAAGTTAAAAACTCAGCAAGCAGAGAGATAACACACAAAAATAAGTTCTTAAAAGACTAAGATAGCCATAACATTATTAATATTCAAAATTTAAATAGACAGGCATTTCCTTTTAAAAATTCAAAGATTTCAGCTCTATAACCCACATAGTTTGACAGTTACTGGGCTTTAAAGTGGCATAATGTCCATAAATTGGGTTTCTGTGGGCATTTTACAATTGTTAAAGAGACCTTAGCAATTAAACAACAGATCTGAAACTTTTCGGGGGACATACATAACAAACAAAAATTATATATAATACAGTTTAAGACTTGTCACACTAAGCATTTCCAAATAACAGGGCAAAATACGGAAAAAATGTCCAAAAAGGCACTTGGGCGAGTGTCTATGGCCCTCATACACAGGTTAAATGTCTACTAAAAACCTTGATTTTCGGCATATGTAAAAAGGACATAATAATGCATTCCCAGATGGGATTTCAGCTCCATCAATCACATAGTTTAACAGTCACAGGGCTTAAAGGTGGTTAAAAAGTCCAAATATTGGGTCTCTGTGGGCCTTTTAGAGATCTCGATGTGGCTTTCAAATTAAAGCTTCAGACTTAAAATTTGTTACATACTAAGATTACACATAGAATATGTATCTAATAAAGTTTGAAACTTCTCAGACTTACCATTTCCAAGTTACAGAGCAAAATATGTGAAAAATGTCTTAAAAGGGTCACTCAGGTGGGTGTTTAAGGTCCTCATACACAGGTTAAATGTCTACTTGAAGCCTTGATTTTTGGCACATGTAAAAAGAACATAATAATGTATTCCCAGATGAGATTTCAGCTCTATCAGTCACATAGTTTAACAGTCACAGGCCTTAAAATTGGCAAAAAGTCCAAATACTGGGTCTTTATGGGGCCTTCTAGAGACCTAAATGTGGCCTTCAAATTAAAGCCTCAGACTTAAAATTTGTCACATACTAAGATTACACATAGAATATGCATCTAATACAGTTTGAAACTTCTTAGAATTACCATTTCCAAGTTACAGGGCAAAATATGTGAAAAATGTCTAAAAATGGTCACTCGGGTGGGGATTTATGGACCTCATACACAGGTTAAATGTCTTCTTAAAGCCTTAATTTTTGGCACATATATAAATAACATACTAATATCTTCCCAGATAGGATTTGAGCTCTATCAGTCACATAGTTTGACAGTCACAGGGCTTAAAAGTAGCAAAAAGTCCAAATATTGGGTCTTTGGGAGCCTTTTAGAGACCTCAATTTGACCTTCAAAATTAAAGCTTCAGACTTAAAATCTGTTACATACTAAGATTACACACAGAATATATATCTAATACAGTTTGAAACTTCTCAGACTTACCATTTCCAAGTTACAGGGAAAAAGATGTGAAAAATGTCTTATAAGGGTCACTCGGGTGGGTGTTTATGGTCCTGATACACAGGTTAACTGTCTATTAAAGGCCTAAATGTTGGGGCACATATAAGAAAACACATAGATATATTCCCAGATGATATTTAACTTAGATGAGAGACATAGTTTGAAAGCTACAGTGCTTGAAAGTGGCAAAAAGTGCATAAATTGGGTCTCTGTGGGCACTTTTGAGACCTTAAGTCGACCCCTTTGGGTAAACCTACAGCCCTAAAATTTTCTACAGACAAGGATTACATATCAAAGTTATACCTAGCGCAGTTTGAGACTCATCAGAATTACCACTTCCAAATTATAGGGCAAAATATGTGAAAAGTATAGCAAAAAATCCCCAAGTGGGGGTATTTATGGGCCTCAAAGACAATTTTCTCCTCAACTTAAAGTCGTGATTTTCGGCACATGTACTAAGAACATATTAATGTGTTGTCAGGTAAAATTTCAGCCAGCTGAGCATCATAGTTTGTGACCTACAGGGCTCTAAGTGGCCAAAAGTGCAATTTCTGACCTTAAGGTGGCCATAAGTTCTTTTTTACTGGGAGTTTAAGGTCACCTTAAAATAGGGATCTTCCTTTGGGCACCCTTAACATGTGTACCAAGTTTGAAAAAAAAATATTAATTTGTTTTTGAGTTATCGCGTCCACAAGGAAATTTCTACGGGGGCGGCGGCGGCGGCGGCGCGACGGACCTGAATCCAATATATCCCCGACTTTCGTCTGGGGATATAATAAGCAATAAGTGAAAATCATAAGGCTCATAAAATTGACCTTGAAAGTTAAGAAGGTGGTAAAAAGAAACACAACTAGGTTTGAATAATCATGAAAACAATTCAATTAAAGTTTATAGGATTTCAGGGAATATTTTTGAAGATACACTGCAAAATATAAGAAATTCAACTTTATGACCCCAGTTTGCCCTGGGGACAGGAGGGGGGGGGGGGGGGGGAGGGGGGCTCAGGAGGCAAATTTGATGGTATATGTGGAATCAAAGACCTTAGTTTCCTATTACCTCCCAATGTATTTTCAGGCTCTAAGTCCAAAAATAAAAGAGATACTTAGCATTTTACAAATTTCCTCTGTGCATACTGTATACCAAAGACACATGATTTGGCTGATTTTAAGGTAACCATAAGATGGGGATGTAACTTTTAAAGCTGTAAAGCCAATTTCCATGCTTCAATAATATACTGAATCTGTTTAAGGTCCTCAAAGTGAGTAAATATAAACAATATGTGCCCAAAAGGGTCAATTTCAGCATGGTTTTTTAGTGATCGACAATTGATCAGTTCTCAATCAGCATACTATCGCCTGATTGACTTGAAATTTGACTAGTGCCTAGATTTTGATGTTAGGAAAGCGCTTGCCAATAAATTTTGTCAAACCCTACACAGTTGTTTCCGAGAAAATCTGGTGAAAAAGGGAGTACAAGAAAAAAATTGGTTTAGATTATGCGACCTTGATAAATGTCAAAGGTCAAATTCATACCTGTCAAAAAATTGTCCCACGCCTAAAGATTATAACTCCCACAGAACATTTTGATAGGCCTTATCTTAAGGGAGATATTCAACTAGAAAAAACTGTGGTGTAGGCTGTCTGAAAATGGGGTGAAACCAATAAATTGTTCCCTTTTCAAAGAACACATGAAGCATGTTCTGTTTCATATTTAGATAAATCTCGGATTCTCAGAAGCACATTGCATAAAATGTTACTTTCGTAAAATTGTATAATAGTACCTTTACAAACTGCTGATAAAGGGGTCAATTATTATAGAACCATAACATAGTTCCACTAGTATTGCACATATATGCAGTGGGGGGCATGGTGGCAGAGTGGTAACACTCTCGCTTCCCACCTCTGAGGCCGGGGTTCGATTCCCGGCATGGCCTCAAGTGGGAAAGCTGGTAGTTGCTTGCCGTTGGTCGGTAGTTTACAGTACAGAACCCTAACGAACTGTATGTACTGGTTTACTCTGCCCTTCCAACTATCCGTCGTGACATGACCTGTACAGTGTTGAAAGCGACGTAAAACCCCAAATAAACTAGATTGGGCCAACTCGGCGCCAACATATCCCCAGACAGGTCATCACTCATGCCACAGGTTTTGATCGGGAATTTTTAAAAACATAATTACCCATTATTATATGAACTTCAGCACATCAATCTACTCTGTTTATATCTTCCAAGGAAGATGGTGTATCCCCAGACGCCGAATACATAACTCAAATTATATTTTCAATCTTCCTGCAATGATAACTCTAAACCTATTTTCAAAGTATTTAAATGATTGATGATTGAATGTCCATTCTAAAATAATAATCCCAAAAGAGCATATCTGTTTCTATATTTGTTGACAAATAAAATATTATTTTTAACTCAACTCATCATACTTTTCAATCTTCCTTCAAAGTATTTAAATGATTGATGATTCAATGTCCATTCTAAAATTCATAATCCCAAAAGCGCATATCTGTTTCTATATTTGTTCACAAATAAAATATTATTTAAAAAAAAATTATTTATATTATTATTTTACTATATTATTTTTAGAATTTGCAAATTGTTTTCAGTTATTCATTTCCTCTATACCTATATATGTGGTCCATATATATGCAACCTAAATATGTGACACAATCTCAGTTCTGACTCCCCTTTGTGTTATATGTAATGAAGCCCACCACCTCCCACCCCTCTCCCCTTCTCCACACCTCTCTCACTATTACACAAGATCTGCAACCCCCATTGAGGTCTTTGTTTCTCATCTGATATCATTAAATACCTTTGTTTATTTAGTGTCACTCAATATAGCTGGAGGTCCCAGAGGTGGGTGGGGGGAATCCGGGTGGGGGATATGGGTTGGGACTTAGTTTAGTTTATTAGTTTATTATAGTGACATGTATTATGTTGACAAGGATTATACAAAAACTATTGAAGTAATACCCAGCCCTATATGGGCTTATAAGTCACTTTAAATAGAGAGTTAATAACAAACAGAGCAAACATATTTTGAGGTAAGATACAGTAAATAAAGACAGCAATTCAATACATAAAAATTAACAATATACTTTACTTTTTCTTTCTTGCCACAAATCAAAAATAAAATTAATAACCATATTGACATTCATATGAGTTAATACCCTTGATAATTGATCTATTAATAATTCAGATTTATCTATATTTAAAATTTTGAAATATTTCATACGAATCAGCTCTAAAGCTGGACAAACACAAACAAAATGTATCTCATCTTCTACATCTTTTTTACACAGTTTACATGTTCTCTCAAAGAGATGGAGTGCTACAGCATAAATGGTAAACAAACAATCTATATAAAAGGGGTACTCAAATACAAAAAGAATTGAGAATTTTAAGTATGTGATTATCAACTGAAATGAGTTCATAACTGTAGGAGCTGTGTCAAAATTAACTGAGGCAAGTTGAATAAAACTGGGCTAGTTGAGGGTTAAAAATCCCCTAGTTTTACTACATACGGATATAATTTCATTAATATTGGGACTTAAAGCTCACTTAAAGTGTCCATTTTGTCTACTTGAATATGTTTAACCGGCGTTTAACCACTTTTCATTTTAAAAAGTTAAAAACTCAGCAAGCAGAGGTATAACACACAAAAATAAGTTCTTAAAAGACTAAGATAGCCATAACATTATTAATATTCAAAATTTAAATAGACAGGCATTTCCTTTTAAAAATTCAAAGATTTCAGCTCTATAACCCACATAGTTTGACAGTTACTGGGCTTTAAAGTGGCATAATGTCCATAAATTGGGTTTCTGTGGGCATTTTACAATTGTTAAAGAGACCTTAGCAATTAAACTACAGATCTGAAACTTTTTGGGGGACATACATAACAAACAAAAATTATATATAATACAGTTTAAGACTTGTCACACTAAGCATTTCCAAATAACAGGGCAAAATACGGAAAAAATGTCCAAAAAGGCACTTGGGCGAGTGTCTATGGCCCTCGTACACAGGTTAAATGTCTACTAAAAACCTTGATTTTCGCCATATGTAAAAAGGACATAATAATGCATTCCCAGATGGGATTTCAGCTCCACCAATCACATAGTTTAACAGTCACAGGGCTTAAAGGTGGCAAAAAGTCCAAATATTGGGTCTCTGTGGGCCTTTTAGAGATCTCAATGTGGCTTTCAAATTAAAGCTTCAGACTTAAAATTTGTTACATACTAAGATTACACATAGAATATGTATCTAATAAAGTTTGAAACTTCTCAGACTTACCATTTCCAAGTTACAGAGCAAAATATGTGAAAAATGTCTTAAAAGGGTCACTCAGGTGGGTGTTTAAGGTCCTCATACACAGGTTAAATGTCTACTTGAAGCCTTGATTTTTGGCACATGTAAAAAGAACATAATAATGTATTCCCAGATGAGATTTCAGCTCTATCAGTCACATAGTTTAACAGTCACAGGCCTTAAAATTGGCAAAAAGTCCAAATACTGGGTCTTTATGGGGCCTTCTAGAGCCCTAAATGTGGCCTTCAAATTAAAGCTTCAGACTTAAAATTTGTCACATACTAAGATTACACATAGAATATGCATCTAATACAGTTTGAAACTTCTCAGACTTACCATTTCCAAGTTACAGGGCAAAATATGTGAAAAATGTCTAAAAATGGTCACTCGGGTGGGGATTTATGGTCCTCATACACAGGTTAAATGTCTTCTTAAAGCCTTAATTTTTGGCACATATATAAATAACATACTAATATCTTCCCAGATAGGATTTGAGCTCTATCAGTCACATAGTTTGACAGTCACAGGGCTTAAAAGTAGCAAAAAGTCCAAATATTGGGTCTTTGGGAGCCTTTTAGAGACCTCAATTCGACCTTCAAAATTAAAGCTTCAGACTTAAAATCTGTTACATACTAAAATTACACACAGAATATATATCTAATACAGTTTGAAACTTCTCAGACTTACCATTTCCAAGTTACAGGGAAAAAGATGTGAAAAATGTCTTATAAGGGTCACTCGGGTGGGTGTTTATGGTCCTGATACACAGGTTAACTGTCTATTAAAGGCCTAAATGTTGGGGCACATATAAGAAAACACATAGATATATTCCCAGATGATATTTAACTTAGATGAGAGTAGTGCTGAAACGGTTATTCGTACTAATCGATTAGTAGGTTATCAAAGCACTAGTCGACGCCAATATTATGAAATCGGTTAATTGTTTTCTTGTGTATATCACCACATAGCGGATTATACGCGATCGTTGGAACTATGAATATCTCGAGTTAAGACCTTAAAACGTATCAAATTAAAGCATTTTATATGCATTTTATTTTTAAAATATCAAAATATTACATTATTGGCCAATTTACCTGAATAGTTTGGTGAATTCTTTGCTTTTCAGCATCTCGCGATCCGCCATTTTGTTTGTTTACATCCGGAACACACACGTTTTCGGTATTTCTCATGCTTGCTAAACGTCAGAAACAATTAATCGGTTAGTCGACGGTTAATGCAAGCGACTACCCGGCTATCAAATTTTCCTAATCGTTTCAGCTCTAGATGAGAGACATAGTTTGAAAGCTACAGTGCTTGAAAGTGGCAAAAAGTGCATAAATTGGGTCTCTGTGGGCACTTTTGAGACCTTAAGTCGAACCCTTTGGGTAAACCTACAGCCCTAAAATTTTCTACAGACAAGGATTACATATCAAAGTTATACCCAGCACAGTTTGAGACTCATCAGAATTACCACTTCCAAATTATAGGGCAAAATATGTGAAAAGTATAGCAAAAAATCCCTAAGTGGGGGTATTTATGGGCCTCAAAGACAATTTTCTCCTCAACTTAAAGTCGTGATTTTCGGCACATGTACTAAGAACATATTAATGTGTTGTCAGGTAAAATTTCAGCCAGCTGAGCATCATAGTTTGTGACCTACAGGGCTCTAAGTGGCCAAAAGTCCAATTTCTGACCTTAAGGTGGCCATAAGTTCTTTTTTACTGGGAGTTTAAGGTCACCTTAAAATAGGGATCTTCCTTTGGGCACCCTTAACATGTGTACCAAGTTTGAAAAAAAAATATTAATTTGTTTTTGAGTTATCGCGTCCACAAGGAAATTTCTACGGCGGCGGCGGCGCGACGGACCTGAATCCAATATATCCCCGACTTTCGTCTGGGGATATAATAAATAAATGCACATATATGCAAATATATTCATAAACATGTCAATGGTGCAATTATTACTTATGGTACACACTAACCTTGTCTCAAATTTAGTTGTTCACAAACACCCACACACTTAAAATGACCAATTCTATTTTTCTCCCAGAGTGCATTAAACTAACGTCCCTGGTCTTGCTACTAACTATTCAAGTAATCCCATTCATTCAATTTCTCAAAAAGAAAGAGAACAAGGCCATAACATGCACTTAATCCAATAATCAACAGGAAAACCTGACACAAAATAAACCCTTCAAGTGGCCCTATATTCCCTCCTTAAAGGACATATGTTACACATATGTTGTGGGTGGAGTTTATTTAATTTATTTCAAAATGACAGGCAGGAAATGTAATAATTACTTATTGCAGAGAACTGTTATATTTTAAACATATCTCATATATTGTATAAATTAATGTCTGTTGCAACAGTTTTATATCAATGTCTGTTTTTATGGTTACTTGTATATTTGACCAATCTTTGAACAAGGTTAGTAAATTCTTCATGATATATGAAAACTGTGATTTACTATGATTTTGCCACACATGATTTCGCCACAGTTTTTTCAGACACTGATTTTTCCACAGGGGTTGCCATTGGGTTAATTTTTTTTGAGGTACTCTGGACTTAGTAGCTCCTGTCTGTACACATACTACCTTTCACTAAACTGAACTTTCACATAAATAAAGAATTCTAAAATACTAACATCGAATGAGCTGTTTATAGTCTTTGATTGCTGCAGACTGTATGTTACAAACTATTTTGTATTCATGTAGCTTAACCTAAATGACAGTATTACTACTGATTTCACTTTCCTGAACTGGACTCGCTATTTTATTCAAATGCTACTATTACTTTAATAAATGATCTTTACTGTCACACTCACTAAAATCAATCAACTGTACAGTATTTCGATCCTTGAAGACATTTGTGAGTTAGATGCCTATACATTTTTAACTGTGGCTGAAATCCAGCCATTCTCCAGCACTTTTTCTCTAGACTGTATGTATGAGCCTCCATATATATCTAGAGTTCAAAACCTTTGTGTGTGTGGAAGGTAAACACAGTCATACATGACTATTGAAATGCACTTAATAACACCTTTCAAGAACAAATGGTAAAAACATGACAAAAATACAAAATAAACAGGAAATGGAAGACTGCATGAATATACACCACTGACAAAAGTTAATGAATTTATAGAACATCCAACATTCCCATATATCTGAGAGATTGAGATATTGAAGAGCCTTTGACAGATCAATCAAGAAGAATCATTTGTTCAAGTTATGAAAACAAACAGCTTAAGTTATAAATCTTATAATCACACATTATCCCTTTCATAAAATTCCCTATTTAGGCTCATGAAAACTGAATTCTTAAACTTTCAATCTCTTCACATTTTACAAATGGGTTTTATAGTCCCATGTCATAGAATCATATTGTTTGGCCTGTTGCAAAAAACCTAAACTTGGAACAGTAACCATAACAGGACATATGGTTTTACAATACTGATAAAGGACTGCCATGATGGTTAACTACAGTAATGAATCAATTGTGATAGAGGGACAGCTTATCTTTCAAGTGATTTATACAAGGATATGTGAAGTAGTTAATCCAAATAACAAGATACTATCACATCTGGGCAGACAACATACAATAATTATTGTCTTAAGTAAAATTAAGTGAACATTCAGAAGCAGTTGCTGATGTTGTTTTCCATCTATTATTGATGTTGTGAAAGATGAACCGAATTTATCATTGCACATTTGAAATTGCTGCTGTTTGGAATTTACGATTAAAATTACAAAATTAGTTGTATTTCCCAGATCTTAAAGCTGAATAGTTTTAAAGAACATAAAAAAATAATTTTTTCAGTAATCTGAATCATCTCAATCATCTGTAAATGAGTTTTTTTAAGTTTTGGCTTTACTGACAATAAATGCATCACAGATAAATGGAAACATAGAATTACATGACAAAGTTGAAACTAAAATATGGCAAGAAGTGATTAATACATTCCGATGGATATTATTATTTTTTGATAATGACCAAATTCACATCCCAGTTCAGATTGAAGTTCATCAGCAATTTCACTGAAAAATGATGCAAAATCGATATTTTGGCTATTATTACAAAAAAAAACAACATTTGTTTGAAGATATTCTGCCGATAAATATGACTGGGAAGAGATGTGCACATGTCTACATTCATTTGTTAAATTGAACTATGACAGATAAAATATAAATACAGCACAATTGTAAATCTCAAAGTTATATGTCAAATGAGGTGAAATTTTTATACTTTATATCTGAAATGTGACAATTTACAAAGTCATGAAATTTTCACAATAAAAAAAAAATCAATGACTCTTTCAAGTCACAGAATGTAAAGCCACTGGCCTGTGAAATTAGAAATCATTTCTTTTGTGTCACAACATTTTTACAATTATTTTTTTCTATTTTTTTTCACCGTGTATTTTTCAGCCACCACTGTCACTGTCCAAACTTTTACTCATCTTTTTGTAGGTAAAGAAGCACTTTTGTTATTACTTCCACCATAGAGGTAATAATAATTGTGGCTGTATATGTTTCTTTTTGTTTGCTAAATAACTCCAAAAATTTATGGATGGATTTTGACAAAATTTTCAGGAAATGTCTACAATGGTATAAACTAGAAGTTTATCTCCTGTCCCAGGGATATGATTTTTAAGTAAGCATTAAATCTACCACACTTTTCTCAATATAAAAAGTCCTTCTTTTAATAAGCCTGCCATGTATCATGTGTATAATCTTTGGAAATAGACTGCATCTTGTGTAAACAGCAATTGCAGAAGCTTTTTTTTTCACTTCTGAGTTCATAACAGTGTATGTGTATTACATATACACTTCAAGGGGAAAATTTCAGCTCTGGAACAAAAATCCTGTTGAACTGCAAGTTTTTGGTGTATTAATAGGTATTATTGTCAAAAATTCAGCTGCCTGTCTAGGTCACCTGTTTGATAGTAAAATCCTCTATAAAGCCTTTTTGTATCAACCATGCACTGTACATGACCTATACAGGGGGATATACATAGTGGTTTATATATTTTTTGTATACAACGGTACCTCCATAACATGTATAATAACTGTTAATAACTTCCGGTTTTTCACTGATACTTCAGAAACATTGTAACCTACAAATTGTATTATACCGGTATATCATTAAAAAGGTCTTTTTAAATTCTGTCTCTAAAAGTTGTGAAGGAATAATTAAAATACTCTACCTGTTGAAAAAGATTTCCAATTGGTCTCTTATTGTCTTAGAAATATATATACACGTATATGATTCAAATAATTTGGATGTTTTTGTTACATTTCTTTTACTTTCAATGTCACTTTGTTTGAAATATTGCATGATTAAAGTGTCAAATGAGGCTGGGTTTGTTAAGACATTGTGAAATTAACTGTTTATTGTTCATTACAAACAGGACACTAAAATAAACGATATTTTATTCTAAAGCGCTTGTGCTCGTCTTTGTTGCATGAAAGTATATACAGAAATAACTGAAAAAATAAATTATTGCAAGTTAAAGACTGAAGTGTTTTGTATTCACTGGTGCCCATGTTCTTTGAGAGCTTTTTTCACATTCTCTCAATTTATTTTGATTTATTAACACATAAATCATACAAAATGGTGGATCATAAAAGTAAAACAACCCTCATTAGGCATAAACAGAAGAAATATATCACTCATGAAGAATAACAAAACTAGACCTATCGCATCGGAGAACCGATGCAAATCGTATCCACCAGAAGAAAACTCACCAAAGCCATTCTAACATCGCTTAACCTTGAAGGAGAAGCCCAAGGTGAAATCTGACCATATCAAAAGATTCTTAGCCCATGATTTCCTATAGGTTGGTGTGACACTGCAAACCTCCAGGAATACGAATAAGCAAGATATAAACACTAATTTTGGCAATCCTCATTTGACCTTGAAAGAGGGGCCAAAGGTCAAATCCGATCACACCAAAAGATTCCCAGCCCATGATTTCCTAGATTTTGGTTTACCATTCCAAAGCTCTAGGACCAATAATAAGCGAGTTATAAGCACTTTTAAGTTTGGCTATCCTCGTTTGACCTTGATGGAGGGTCCAAGGTCAAATCCGACCACAGCAATAGATTCTCAGCACATGATTTTGTGTACTATCCTCGTT
This sequence comes from Sabellastarte sp. h YS-2021, assembly GCA_964017235.1. Classification (NCBI taxonomy): domain Eukaryota; kingdom Metazoa; phylum Annelida; class Polychaeta; order Sabellida; family Sabellidae; genus Sabellastarte; species Sabellastarte sp. h YS-2021. The sequence continues at coordinate 106,189,000 of OZ024930.1, read as the reverse complement.
TGACCTTGAAGGAGGGGTCCAAAGTCAAATCCGACCACAGCAATAGATTCCCAGCCCATGATTTCCTATATGTTGGTTTAGCATCCCGAACCTCTAGGACCAATAATAAACGAGTTATAAGCACTTTTAAGTTTGGCTATCCTCATTTGACCTTGAAGGAGGGGTCCAAGGTCAAATCCGACCGCAGCAATAGATTCCCAGCCCATGATTTCCTATAGTTTGGTTTACCATCCCAAACCTCTAGGACCGATAATAAGCGAGTTATAAGCACTTTTAAGTTTGGCTATGCTCGTTTGACCTTGAAGGAGGGGTCCAAGGTCAAATCTGACCACACCAAAAGATTCCCAGCCCATGATTTCCTATAGGCTGGTTTACCATCCTAAACCTCTAGGACCAATAATAAGCGCGCTATAAGCACATTTAAGTTTGGCTGTGCTCGTTTGACCTTGAAGGAGGGGTCCAAGGTCAAATCCGACCACACCAAAAGACTCCCAGCCCATGATTTCCTATAGGTTGGTTTACCATCTCAAACCTCTAGGACCAATAATAAGCGAGTTATAAGCACTTTTAAGTTTGGCTATCCTCATTTGATCTTGAAGGAGGAGTCCAACGCCAAATCCAACCACACCAAAAGACTCCCAGCCCATGATTTCCTGTAGGTTGGTTTACCATCCTAAACCTCTATGACCAATAATAAGCGAGTTATAAGCACTTTTAAGTTTGGCTATCCTCGTTTGACCTTGAAGGAGGGGGTCCAAGGTCAAATCCGACCACACCAAAAGATTCCCAGCCCATGATTTCCTATAGGTTGGTTTACCATCCCAAACCTCTAGGACCAATAATAAGCAAGTTATAAGCATTTTTAAGTTTGGCTATCCTCGTTTGACCTTGAAGGAGGGGTCCAAGGTCAAATCCGACCACACCAAAAGATTCCCAGACCATGATTTCCTATAGGTTGGTTTATCATCCCAAACCTCTAGGACCAATAATAAGCGAGTTATAAGCACTTTTAAGTTTGGCTATCCTCATTTGACCTTGTAGGAGGGGTCCAAGGTCAAATCCGACCACACCAAAAGATTCCCAGCCCCTGATTTCCTATAGGTTGGTTTACCATCCCAAACCTCTAGGACCAATAATAAGGGAGATATAAGCACTTTTAAGTTTGGCTATCCTCGTTTGACCTTGAAGAAGGGGTCCAAGGTCAAATCCGACCACACCAAAAGATTCCAAGCCCATAATTTCCTATAGGTTGGTTTACCATCCTAAACCTCCACGACCAATAATAAGCGAGTTATTAGCACATTTAAGTTTGGCTGTGCTCGTTTGACCTTGAAGGAGGGGTCCAAGGTCAAATCTGACCACACCAAAAGATTCCCAGCCCATGATTTCCTATAGGTTGGTTTACAATCCCAAACCTCTAGGACCAATAATAAGCGAGTTATAAGCACTTTTAAGTTTGGCTATCCTCGTTTGACCTTGAAGGAGGGGTCCAAGGTCAAATCCGACCACACCAAAAGATTCCCAGCCCATGATTTCCTATAGGTTGGTTTACCATCCCAAACCTCTAGGACCAATAATAAGCGAGTTATAAGCACTTTTAAGTTTGGCTATCCTCGTTTGACCTTGAAGGAGGGGTCCAAGGTCAAATCTGACCACACCAAAAGATTCCCAGCCCATGATTTCCTATAGGTTGGTTTATCATCCCAAACCTCTAGGACCAATAATAAGCGAGTTATAAGCACTTTTAAGTTTGGCTATCCTCATTTGACCTTGTAGGAGGGGTCCAAGGTCAAATCCGACCACACCAAAAGATTCCCAGCCCATGATTTCCTATAGGTTGGTTACCATCCCAAACCTCTAGGACCAATAATAAGGGAGATATAAGCACTTTTCATGACTGCAAAGAAACGCCTGTGGCGGCCATCTTGTTTTTCAAAATGAGGCCAAAAATATTCCCAGTCAAGATTTTGTAATGAGGAACATATCCTGCGAATTTGAGATCTCTACCTATAATACCCTTTGCTCTAGAGGGCCACCAAAAGTCCTTGTTTAAAGTCGAAAAACGCCTGTGGCGGCCATCTTGTTTTTCAAAATGAGGCCAAAAATATTCCCAGACAAGATTTTATGGCTATGAATATATCCTGCAAATTTGAGAAGGCTAGCTATAATATTTTTTTCGTTAGAGCGGTAACGGTGAAATCTCTCTACACACTGCGGCGGCGGCGTAGGCGTAACGAAGTCAAATCCATAGTATCCACCGGATGCTATCCGGTGGATACAATAATACTGGTTATTACGCAACACATATAATATATTGTTATCTTCATTTGCGATATATTTTTCCCTTATATGTCATTCGGCAAGTTTTTCCTGTTACATTCACAGAAGTATGCTTTTGAAATGCATATTATACAGAACTTATGTCAGGATATTTAATTTAGCATTACACTTCACAGATACTTGCTGATTTTAAAACATCTTTGTTTCCTCGACTTTGGCCATTCACAAGTTCTATACGGGCCTCATAAGCTGCATGCCATAAGTGTACACATAACCCTGGATTTGTACTTAGGTAGGATGCATTCACTACAACATGGACAGAATGTCCAGCACTTAATGGGTTTTTAAGTGCAAGCTCCAGCGAGGCTCATACTTCTAAAGATCACTCTTTTATTTTATCAGCTTTTTGTCCCAAGCCAGCCCCGACTTTCCTGAACTGTAGTGTAGCATGATGAGTACCCATCTCAACACTGACATTAAGCAGCAATGGGCTACCTTAGTACTTAGATGGGTAACTGTCTAGGCCAGGTACAGAATGTACCTCACTCGGAATTGTTTTGTTGCCAGACTTTCATACATTCTTAGTGCACTACTCATGTCTCTGATGACTTTGCAGCAATGACATATAGACCGACAGACCCTTTTGGCCTTGTTTTAATTCCTTGAAAAGCCTGTCACAACAGACCCTTTCAGTCTTGTTTTAAAATGCTTGAAAAACCTGTCACAAGATCTCACATGCTAAATGAAAATAGACATGCAAGAGGGGAGAAGGGGGGCCATTAAAGCCATATACATGTACAGACAAGGTCAGAACTAAAATTCAAATATGAGTTGTTACACTTACACAGAACTGTGTGAACAAGGCCTTAATTACAGTTGTTAATCATCAAGAATATCCTTGGGTGAAGCTCAGCCCACTATTACTAGTAACAGTGAAATGCTATATAATCACTGACTGGTACATCATACATTGATTGATATTGAGAGTGGTCAATGAGAGGGAACTAGTTCTGACAAAATAAAGATGACATCTGATTAACTCACCAACATGTGCTCTGCAAGCCAGCCCTCATCTCTGGCCAGAATACTGCCGAGCCTCAATGCAAAGCATTTCTTGCCGAGCAAAGAGTTTCCTCCATAGCCACTGCCAAATGAAGCAATTTCATTTTTCTCTGGAATGTGAGCGATCAGAACCTTTTCTGGATTACAAGGCCAGTTATTGATGATAGGTCCTGAAACACATTAGAATACACATCATTATGAAACTGTCTTTGCTGCTTATAGATTAATTGCATTTGTTTCTCGCAAATAAATGGACATTTTATTTTTTTCCCAAAAGCAGAAAATGAGCTTTACTCACATCTGCAAAAAAAAAAAAAAAATACCTATTATGTCATTCAATAATTCTTTATTTTTTGGGGTTTTCCTACACTTCTCAATGAAATTATTTATTGTTCTATAACAATATTAGTATATCAAAATATTAAACATGTAATAACAAACCATAGAAAGCAAAAACACATCACTTGAATGATTATTTGAGCTATTATTATCCAAACATATATCACCAGGTACTTGGATCATGTTCACCTTCAGTGTCTTATTGTATGCTCATACATGTTTTCCATTTAGGTTTGTTTCGATTTACAAAATCTTATACTAAATTCTTTGAAACCAATTTTCAGTCTTTTCTGTTCAGTTTCTGAAATATGATTATGTTGTCTGAAAGTTATGGTATATGCTATCATTATTGATGCCATACATTGTTGAATACAAAGTGAAATCTTGTATGTGGACTCATCATAACAGAACATGCAGTGACTGAAATAGCTTACTTTTAAAATTTTAAAGATTGTTCTAGGTACTTAGATTGGGTGTTTTACCATGAAAAAGGGCGACACTACAGAATACAAGTTAAAAATAGTGCTCAAGGATGAAATTCTATGAAATTGTGTTTTTCCAACCATGATCGTGCTAAATTATGAAAGTATTTAAAGAAAGGGATATTAAATTTATAATTGATCCATTTATGAAAAGTTTAATTACAGGATGCAGTTGAACCTTACATATGTGTTAATTTGGGGAATAAATGATCTGGAAGAAAAGAAAATTTAAAAATAGGAACACTATGAGTATTAATGTTGCTGATTCCTGGTCATTATCAGTTATGTGAAATGAAAGTGATGCAAGAATAAACATCAAAATATGACTGTCATATGTATGGGAAGTGCCTCTGCATAAATATTAAAAAAGCATTCTTTGATTGACTAGGACTGACGCAGGATTTCTTTGTTAAAGATAGGATATATCAATACCACAACAGTTGTGTTTGTTGATTTCTGTAGATAATATGCCTAAATACCCCTCAACTGAAATTCTAAACAATTTTCATTTTAGAACCAAACATTAGGCCATCTCTACCCAGGCATTCCAAAACACACGATAGATATTTCAACAAATGAAGCCTGCTAAATGACCAGATATAGATATTTTTCTCACACGAAGATTCTAATTGACAGTCTTACATAAAGTGGAAAGTTTTTCTTTCAGAATAATAATATTTATTAAAGTTCAATTTTGGGATATTTAGAGGTGTTACCTTTAAGAATAAACAAATAAAAGTTACTGCTGAAGTATTCTATTAGAACTAGAAAAATGTTTCTGCTAACAAAAACAAAGCATCCCAAAAGGTCAGATGCTTTATAGTATAAAGTAGGGGGCAGGGGGTAAATCTCACCAGCTATCTAGACTCTTCACATAAGGTTTCCCAATACCTCTCAATACATTCTAAAACTCTAAAAGCAAGAATAAAGGAGATATAAGGCAAAAACACAAAATCAGCTATTTTATAACCCCAGTTTGACCCATAAGAAGTGGTCTGGGGGTAAATCTGACCAGCTATCTAGACTCTTCACATATGTTTTCCCAATACCTCTTAATAATTCTAAAGCTGTAAAAGGAAGAATAAAGGAGATAAAAGGCAAAAACACAAAATCGACTATTTTATGACCCCAGTTTGACTCATAAGGGGGGATGCGGGGGTAAATCTGACCAGCTATCTAGACTCATCCCATAAGGTTTCCCAATACCTCTTAATACGTTCTAAAACTGTAAAAGCAAGAATAAAGGAGATAAAAGGCAAAAACACAAAATTGGCTATTTTATGACCCCAGTTTGACCCATAAGGGGGGATCCGGGGGTAAATCTGACCAGCTATCTAGACTCTTCACATAAGGTTTCCCAATACCTCTTAATACATTCTAAAACTCTAAAAGCAAGAATAAAGGAGATAAGAGGCAAAAACACAAAATCGGCTATTTTATGACCCCAGTTTGACCCATAAGGGAGGGTCTGGGGGTAAATATGACCGGCTATCTAGACTCTTCACATATGGTTTCCCAATACCTCTTAATACATTCTCAAGCTCTAGAAGCAAGAATAAAGTAGATATAAGGGGAAAAGATGAAATTGGCTATTTTATGACCCCAGTTTGACCCCTACAGGAGAATCGGGGGGGGGGGGGGGGGGGGGGAATTTGACTTGCTTTCTAGACTCTCCACATATGGTTTCCTACTACCTCCCAATACATTTTATGGCTCTAAATGCAATACTTAAGAAGATAATAGGGGGTTCACATGAATTTTAAGCTTTCAGGTTGGTACCTGTGCAAAAATCGCTCATAAATCATTCATTTTTCATCAAATCGCTCCCAAAATCTAATCAGCTCACATTTTTGATAGTATGAACATGTGTGTTTAATTACAAGCCTCTGCGGTCAGTAGAGTTTGCTTAGCGGCGATCACAGGCGGGTGTACCCAAAAAAACTATTATTTGATCATGTGACCTTGATAAAGATGAAAGGTCAAATTTAAGCATGTGGAAATATTTTCCCATCCCTAAGGTATATAACCGCCAAATATGGTTAAAAAGCTGTCAATAATAAGACAGATATTCAAGGGAGACCATAATGCAGCGGCGGCGAGGACACTGACGCGAAAACAACTAAGCGCCCTTTTCAGGGACTCTTAATTAGAATTAGTATACCACCTATATGACAATGAAATCAACTTACTTAGGGGCATTTGTGAAATAAAATATACTGTTGTAGTTAACGACTATTGAGTGTACTAAAAAAGCACTCCAGGTCGTTCAAAACTGACCCCAATCGCGAATACTGACAACCTGGTCACAGCCTTAATAAAAACATTTTGTGCATTAACTTTTCCAGGTCAATGGATGTTAGCAGAGAAACTGCTGTATTAAAGTAAAACAAATTCAGGGATTCCTAGATATATTTCAGGGATTTCATGGATTCCCTGAACATGTTTAGGAAATTTACCAAATTCCCTGATCACACAAATTCTCCATGACATATGTGTGTCGTATATCACATTTTACAGTAGGATAAGTGATTAAAAATGCTACTTTGAGCTCTTGACTTTTAACTTCAAACAGAATTAAACTGTTAAATTTCTACAAATTAACCCACTGCGACACTCACTTTGTGTAGGTAGGGGTACTCCCAGTGAGTGTAAACACCTGATGAACTCTCCATTGTCTATACTATCCAGGGCAGCCTGTCCCATCCTAGTCATAATCCGCATACTGGCAACAACATATGGTGAATCTGTGCACTCAATGCCGATCTTGGACAGTGGAGATCCCAGTGGACCCATACTGAATGGAATCACAAACATAGTCCTCCCTGAAATCATAAGAAATTCAATCAGATTAGAGTATTATAAAGCCACCTTCACCAGCTAACTGGCTCCCAAAGTATAGCATGGTAAGATGTAGAAAGTAGTGCTATAAAATTACAAATACCCACCTGTGGCAAGCAATGTCAACCATATTCATTTTTAAAGTAAATTTGTGCAATTAATAATACATGATGCTATATTTCTGTCAAACGTGGTAACGTGTGTAGATGTGCTTTTCTGTCTCTTGGTTACATGTAGATGTTGGACAGTTCTATATTTTTAAAACAATTTTTTTCATCTTGGTTGTATAACATATTTACACAGAATCTGTGGGTAAAAAAAAAACGGATCATAAAATTTCCCAAATGAAGGAGAATTTACTGATTTTATGCTGACCAACACAGAAACTTCTTCAGTTCAATATAAGAAAGCCATACGATGTACATATTGCTGGCTTGTAGTATCTGCAGAATGGGATCTCTAATGATATCTAATGTCAGACATTCAAAACTGTGCTACTTTGGATATATATACAAACCCTGTAAATGACTCTTTTTCATTCAATGACAAATCTCAAAACAATTGTAACTTTCATTTAAATTTCAGATTAAGCCACTTAAATATGAATGGTTTGACACTAAATTATAACTCAGATCTGAAATACTAAAGTACTCTGGTCTGTTATATCGGTAAATACTCATTTAAAAGTAATATACAAGGGTATCATTACATTGGTTTTTATAGGAATCGAAGCATGAGAGATGGCCGGTTTGGGGGATGATCGTTCTGCTTGTAGATTGCGCCAATGCAATGCAAACATATCCCCAGACAGGCCATCTCTTACGCCACATGCATTCATTTGGTATTTTTTGCAGCACACATATTGTGCATTCATATGAATGGAACATGGCAAATTATTACTCAGCCTCCGATAGAACGTCTTAACTGTAGCGTGACCATGCTGTTTATGACTTTGAATGGTCAAGATTTGGTAACTAAGGTGATTTTGCCTGATTGACCAATATATTTGCTGGAAATCTCTGGTCAGTGGACATCACTATGGAGTTTATGTGATGTCACTATGACTAATCCCAGAGCTATGACATCACAAGTGATGTAGCTGTGACATCACAACTATATGTGGGCAGTTTCGCCAGTGAGGCTCATCAGACGCTAATAGAAATGCTTTAGTGTATGTTAACATAGTTAATCATCATGGTGTGTGGGTTGGTGTGTGAAAGGGGGGAATAGGGTATTTCCACAGACCGCAATGGATAATTTGGGGGTACTGTTTGCAACTTGCGGTTGCTAATTTGACTCTACCTGGTGTGGATTCCTCCTGTATTACTGGGTTGTGGGTCCAGGGGTATATTTTGTCAGGCATATAGTAAGCCCAAGGGCATACAGAACCTTAGTTACTTATGGAACTGATCTGGTGTTATGGATCAGGATGACTTGAGTGTGTGCATTGTCTTTTAATATAAAAAGTTTTTGAACATGGCAAGTGAACATATTGTGCATTCACAATTATTTTAAACCAGTTTTCATTTTTGGTCAATCTTCAAACAATAAGATTAATCCTTTTTAGTGCATTTAAATGGTTCCAGTACTTACTAAAATAGAAGCACAATACTGCAACAGTCTGTTGCAGGGCTTTTATGCCTTTAACATATTAGTGGATTGATAAAAAATAGCATCAGAGATGCCCGTACCCAACATCCTGGGGAAATATTTTTCAATACCATGAGATATAGAAGTAGTATACTGTACAACGGTACAAAGTTCAAGATACTTTCAGAGCAGTGTCAGTTATATTAAGGTCCAAATAATGCTTAAGTAGAGAAAACTAGATTGGGCCAACTCGGCGCCAACATATCCCCAGACAGGTCATCACTCACGCCACAGGTTTTGATCGGGAATTTTTTAAAACATAATTACCCATTATTATATGAACTTCAGCACATCAATCTACTCTGTTTATATCTTCCAAGGAAGATGGTGTATCCCCAGACGCCGAATACATAACTCAAATTATATTTTCAATCTTCCTGCAATGATAACTCTAAACCTATTTTCAAAGTATTTAAATGATTGATGATTGAATGTCCATTCTAAATTAATAATCCCAAAAGAGCATATCTGTTTCTATATTTGTTGACAAATAAAATATTATTTTTAACCCAACTCATCATATTTTTCAATCTTCCTTCAAAGTATTTAAATGATTGATGATTCAATGTCCATTCTAAAATTCATAATCCCAAAAGCGCATATCTGTTTCTATATTTGTTCAGAAATAAAATATTATTTAAAAAAAAATTATTTATATTATTATTTTATTATATTATTTTTAGAATTTGCAAATTGTTTTCAGTTATTCATTTCCTCTATACCTATATATGTGGTCCATATATATGCAACCTAAATATGTGACACAATCTCAGTTCTGACTCCCCTTTGTGTTATATGTAATGAAGCCCACCACCTCCCACCCTCACCCCTCTCCCCTTCTCCACACCTCTCTCACTATTACACAAGATCTGCAACCCCATTGAGTTCTTTGTTTCTCATCTGATATCACTAAATACCTTTGTTTATTTAGTGTCACTCAATATAGCTGGAGGTCCCAGAGGTGGGTGGGGGGAATCCGGGTGGGGGGTGTGGGTTGAGCATAAATGGTAAACAAACAATCTATATAAAAGGGGTACTCAAATACAAAAAGAATTGAGAATTTTAAGTATGTGATTATCAACTGAAATGAGTTCATAACTGTAGGAGCTGTGCCAAAATTAACTGAGGCAAGTTGAATAAAACTGGGCTAGTTGAGGGTTAAAAATCCCCTAGTTTTACTACATAAGGATATAATTTCATTAATATTGGGACTTAAAGCTCACTTAAAGTGTCCATTTTGTCTACTTGAATATGTTTAACCAGTTTCATTTTAAAAAGTGAAAAACTCAGCAAGCAGAGGTATAACACACAAAAATAAGTTCTTAAAAGACTAAGATAGCCATAACATTATTAATATTCAAAATTTAAATAGACAGGCATTTCCTTTTAAAAATTCAAAGATTTCAGCTCTATAACCCACATAGTTTGACAGTTACTGGGCTTTAAAGTGGCATAATATCCATAAATTGGGTTTCTGTGGGCATTTTACAATTGTTAAAGAGACCTTAGCAATTAAACTACAGATCTGAAACTTTTTGGGGGACATACATAACAAACAAAAACTAGATTGGGCCAACTCGGCGCCAACATATCCCCAGACAGGTCATCACTCACGCCACAGGTTTTGATCCGGAATTTTTTAAAACATAATTACCCATTATTATATGAACTTCAGCACATCAATCTACTCTGTTTATATCTTCCCAAGGAAGATGGTGTATCCCCAGACGCCGAATACATAACTCAAATTATATTTTCAATCTTCCTGCAATGATAACTCTAAACCTATTTTCAAAGTATTTAAATGATTGATGATTGAATGTCCAGTCTAAAATAATAATCCCAAAAGAGCATATCTGTTTCTATATTTGTTGACAAATAAAATATTATTTTTAACTCAACTCATCATATTTTTCAATCTTCCTTCAAAGTATTTAAATGATTGATGATTCAATGTCCATTCTAAAATTCATAATCCCAAAAGCACATATCTGTTTCTATATTTGTTCACAAATAAAATATTATTTAAAAAAAAATTATTTATATTATTATTTTATTATATTATTTTTAGAATTTGCAAATTGTTTTCAGTTATTCATTTCCTCTATACCTATATATGTGGTCCATATATATGCAACCTAAATATGTGACACAATCTCAGTTCTGACTCCCCTTTGTGTTATATGTAATGAAGCCCACCACCTCCCACCCCCACCCCTCTCCCCTTCTCCACACCTCTCTCACTATTACACAAGATCTGCAACCCCATTGAGTTCTTTGTTTCTCATCTGATATCATTAAATACCTTTGTTTATTTAGTGTCACTCAATATAGCTGGAGGTCCCAGAGGTGGGTGGGGGGAATCCGGGTGGGGGATGTGGGTTGAGCATAAATGGTAAACAAACAATCTATATAAAAGGGGTACTCAAATACAAAAAGAATTGAGAATTTTAAGTATGTGATTATCAACTGAAATGAGTTCATAACTGTAGGAGCTGTGCCAAAATTAACTGAGGCAAGTTGAATAAAACTGGGCTAGTTGAGGGTTAAAAATCCCCTAGTTTTACTACATAAGGATATAATTTCATTAATATTGGGACTTAAAGCTCACTTAAAGTGTCCATTTTGTCTACTTGAATATGTTTAACCAGTTTCATTTTAAAAAGTGAAAAACTCAGCAAGCAGAGGTATAACACACAAAAATAAGTTCTTAAAAGACTAAGATAGCCATAACATTATTAATATTCAAAATTTAAATAGACAGGCATTTCCTTTTAAAAATTCAAAGATTTCAGCTCTATAACCCACATAGTTTGACAGTTACTGGGCTTTAAAGTGGCATAATATCCATAAATTGGGTTTCTGTGGGCATTTTACAATTGTTAAAGAGACCTTAGCAATTAAACAACAGATCTGAAACTTTTTGGGGGACATACATAACAAACAAAAATTATATATAATACAGTTTAAGACTTGTCACACTAAGCATTTCCAAATAACAGGGCAAAATACGGAAAAAATGTCAAAAAAGGCACTTGGGCGAGTGTCTATGGCCCTCATACACAGGTTAAATGTCTACTAAAAACCTTGATTTTCGGCATATGTAAACAGGACATAATAATGCATTCCCAGATGGGATTTCAGCTCCATCAATCACATAGTTTAACAGTTACAGGGCTTAAAGGTGGTAAAAAGTCCAAATATTGGGTCATTGTGGGCCTTTTAGAGATCTCGATGTGGCTTTCAAATTAAAGCTTCAGACTTAAAATTTGTTACATACTAAGATTACACATAGAATATGTATCTAATAAAGTTTGAAACTTCTCAGACTTACCATTTCTAAGTTACAGAGCAAAATATGTGAAAAATGTCTTAAAAGGGTCACTCAGGTGGGTGTTTAAGGTCCTCATACACAGGTTAAATGTCTACTTGAAGCCTTGATTTTTGGCACATGTAAAAAGAACATAATAATGTATTCCCAGATGAGATTTCAGCTCTATCAGTCACATAGTTTAACAGTCACAGGCCTTAAAATTGGCAAAAAGTCCAAATACTGGGTCTTTATGGGGCCTTCTAGAGACCTAAATGTGGCCTTCAAATTAAAGCTTCAGACTTAAAATTTGTCACATACTAAGATTACACATAGAATATGCATCTAATACAGTTTGAAACTTCTTAGACTTACCATTTCCAGGTTACAGGGAAAAATATGTGAAAAATGTCTAAAAATGGTCACTCGGGTGGGGATTTATGGTCCTCATACACAGGTTAAATGTCTTCTTAAAGCCTTAATTTTTGGCACATATAAAAATAACATACTAATATCTTCTCAGATAGGATTTGAGCTCTATCAATCACATAGTTTGACAGTCACAGGGCTTAAAAGTAGCAAAAAGTCCAAATATTGGGTCTTTGGGAGCCTTTTAGAGACCTCAATTTGACCTTCAAAATTAAAGCTTCAGACTTAAAATCTGTTACATACTAAGATTACACACAGAATATATATCTAATACAGTTTGAAACTTCTCAGACTTACCATTTCCAAGTTACAGGGAAAAAGATGTGAAAAATGTCTTATAAGGGTCACTCGGGTGGGTGTTTATGGTCCTGATACACAGGTTAACTGTCTATTAAAGGCCTAAATGTTGGGGCACATATAAGAAAACACATAGATATATTCCCAGATGATATTTAACTTAGATGAGAGACATAGTTTGAAAGCTACAGTGCTTGAAAGTGGCAAAAAGTGCATAAATTGGGTCTCTGTGGGCACTTTTGAGACCTTAAGTCGACCCCTTTGGGTAAACCTACAGCCCTAAAATTTTCTACAGACAAGGATTACATATCAAAGTTATACCTAGCGCAGTTTGAGACTCATCAGAATTATCACTTCCAAATAATAGGGCAAAATATGTGAAAAGTATAGCAAAAAATCCCTAAGTGGGGGTATTTATGGGCCTCAAACACAATTTTCTCCTCAACTTAAAGTCATGATTTTCGGCACATGTACTAAGAACATATTAATGTGTTGTCAGGTAAAATTTCAGCCAGCTGAGCATCATAGTTTGTGACCTACAGGGCTCTAAGTGGCCAAAAGTGCAATTTCTGACCTTAAGGTGGCCATAAGTTCTTTTTTACTGGGAGTTTAAGGTCACCTTAAAATAGGGATCTTCCTTTGGGCACCCTTAACATGTGTACCAAGTTTGAAAAAAAAATATTAATTTGTTTTTGAGTTATCGCGTCCACAAGGAAATTTCTACGGCGGCGGCGGCGGCGGCGCGACGGACCTGAATCCAATATATCCCCGACTTTCGTCTGGGGATATAATTATATATAATACAGTTTAAGACTTGTCACACTAAGCATTTCCAAATAACAGGGCAAAATACGGAAAAAATGTCAAAAAAGGCACTTGGGCGAGTGTCTATGGCCCTCATACACAGGTTAAATGTCTACTAAAAACCTTGATTTTCGGCATATGTAAAAAGGACATAATAATGCATTCCCAGATGGGATTTCAGCTCCATCAATCACATAGTTTAACAGTTACAGGGCTTAAAGGTGGTAAAAAGTCCAAATATTGGGTCATTGTGGGCCTTTTAGAGATCTCGATGTGGCTTTCAAATTATAGCTTCAGACTTAAAATTTGTTACATACTAAGATTACACATAGAATATGTATCTAATAAAGTTTGAAACTTCTCAGACTTACCATTTCCAAGTTACAGAGCAAAATATGTGAAAAATGTCTTAAAAGGGTCACTCAGGTGGGTGTTTAAGGTCCTCATACACAGGTTAAATGTCTACTTGAAGCCTTGATTTTTGGCACATGTAAAAAAAACATAATAATGTATTCCCAGATGAGATTTCAGCTCTATCAGTCACATAGTTTAACAGTCACAGGCCTTAAAATTGGCAAAAAGTCCAAATACTGGGTCTTTATGGGGCCTTCTAGAGACCTAAATGTGGCCTTCAAATTAAAGCTTCAGACTTAAAATTTGTCACATACTAAGATTACACATAGAATATGCATCTAATACAGTTTGAAACTTCTTAGACTTACCATTTCCAAGTTACAGGGAAAAATATGTAAAAAATGTCTAAAAATGCTCACTCGGGTGGGGATTTATGGTCCTCATACACAGGTTAAATGTCTTCTTAAAGCCTTAATTTTTGGCACATATAAAGATAACATACTAATATCTTCTCAGATAGGATTTGAGCTCTATCAGTCACATAGTTTGACAGTCACAGGGCTTAAAAGTAGCAAAAAGTCCAAATATTGGGTCTTTGGGAGCCTTTTAGAGACCTCAATTTGACCTTCAAAATTAAAGCTTCAGACTTAAAATCTGTTACATACTAAGATTACACACAGAATATATATCTAATACAGTTTGAAACTTCTCAGACTTACCATTTCCAAGTTACAGGGAAAAAGATGTGAAAAATGTCTTATAAGGGTCACTCGGGTGGGTGTTTATGGTCCTGATACACAGGTTAACTGTCTATTAAAGGCCTAAATGTTGGGGCACATATAAGAAAACACATAGATATATTCCCAGATGATATTTAACTTAGATGAGAGACATAGTTTGAAAGCTACAGTGCTTGAAAGTGGCAAAAAGTGCATAAATTGGGTCTCTGTGGGCACTTTTGAGACCTTAAGTCGACCCCTTTGGGTAAACCTACAGCCCTAAAATTTTCTACAGACAAGGATTACATATCAAAGTTATACCTAGCGCAGTTTGAGACTCATCAGAATTATCACTTCCAAATTATAGGGCAAAATATGTGTAAAGTATAGCAAAAAATCCCTAAGTGGGGGTATTTATGGGCCTCAAACACAATTTTCTCCTCAACTTAAAGTCATGATTTTCGGCACATGTACTAAGAACATATTAATGTGTTGTCAGGTAAAATTTCAGCCAGCTGAGCATCATAGTTTGTGACCTACAGGGCTCTAAGTGGCCAAAAGTGCAATTTCTGACCTTAAGGTGGCCATAAGTTCTTTTTTACTGGGAGTTTAAGGTCACCTTAAAATAGGGATCTTCCTTTGGGCACCCTTAACATGTGTACCAAGTTTGAAAAAAAAATATTAATTTGTTTTTGAGTTATCGCGTCCACAAGGAAATTTCTACGGCGGCGGCGGCGGCGGCGGCGCGACGGACCTGAATCCAATATATCCCCGACTTTCGTCTGGGGATATAATAATATCTAAGGAAAAGAAATGTATGTAAAGAGAAGTATTAAAACAAAACAATTCAATAATAAAATGACAGCACTTATCAGTAAACCAAAAATGGCCGAATTATGGTTTGGATGTTTTGAATATTACCCATGCATACAAAAGTGGCCATACATTCTATGAATGCTTATGTGTGGTGTTGGAGAAAAGCCTGTGGCTCACTTCATGAAATTCCATCTGTTACAATGGGAACTTGCAAAAGGAAATTCTTAATGAATTCTAATATGACTTTAACAGTGCTTAATCTGCATCAGCAGACAGACCCAAAGGTGCAACAAGATATTAAAGGTCAATACAGCAAGGTCAAAGGTCAATCAGTGTCACACCATGACGTGGTACACCTAAAACCCTCAACCAATGTCCCTACCACGTATAAACCTCCTACACCTTACAGTCTCTGAGATATAGCCTGGATAAGATTTTATAGGTCGAGGTCACTACAGCAAGGTCAAAGGTCAAATCAAGGTCACACTATGACATAGCACACCTACACCCCCTAGCCAATGTCCCTACCAAGTATCAGCTTCCTACACCTAGCAGTTTCCGAAATATAGCTCGGACAAGATTTTATAATAATAATAATAATAATAATAATAAATCAATAGAGGTCAAATCAAGGTCACACTATGACGTAGCACACCTACACCCCCTAACCAATGTCCCTACCAAGTATCAACTTCCTACACCTTACAGTTGCTGAGATATAGCCCGGACAAGGTTTTATAGGTCAAGGTCACTACGGCAAGGCCAAAGGTCAAATCAAGGTCAGACCATGATGTTGCACACCTACAACTCCTAACCAATGTTCCTACCAAGTATCAACTTCCTACACCTCACGGTTTCCGAGATATAGCCCGGACAAGATTTTATAGGTCAAGGTCACTACGGCAAGGTCAAAGGTCAAATCAAGGTCACACCATGACATTGCACACCTACACCGCCTAACCAATGTCCCTACCAAGTATCAACTTCCTACACCTCACGGTTTCCGAGATATAGCCCGGACAAGATTTTATAGGTCAAGTTCACTACGGCAAGGTCAAGGGTCAAATCAAGGTCAGACCATGATATTGCACACCTACACCGCCTAACCAATGTCCCTACCAAGTATCAACTTCCTACACCTTACGGTTTCCGAGATATAGCCCGAACAAGATTTTATAGGTCAAGGTCACTACGGCAAGGTCAAAGGTCAAATCAAGGTCAGGCCATGATGTTGCACACCTATAACCCCTAACTAATGTCCCTGCCAAGTATCAACTTCCTACATCTTATGGTTGCTGAGATATAGCCCGGACAAGATTTTCAAACTCAAGGTTACTACGGCAAGGTCAAAGGTCAAATCAGGGTCAGACCATGACGTTGCACACCTACACCCCCCAACCAATGTCCCTACCAAGTATGAACTTCCTACACCTTACGGTTTCTGAGATACAGCCCGGACAAACTATTTCTCGCCGCCCGCCCACCCATCTGGACACCATGGGTGAAAACAATACTATTAGTCACATAGTTTGACAGGTATAGGGCAAAAACTCCATAAATTGGGCCTCTGTGGCCATGTTGGAGAGAGAACTTAAGCTAATTCTAATTTTAATTTGACTTTTAGAGCGCTTAATCTCCACTGAGTAGTGGACTCTAAGGCGCAACAAGGCAATAGCAATACGCAAATTCAAAGTCCAGGGACAGAAATAGGTCAGCACCAGGGAGAAGCCATAAGAGAAAATGAGCTAAGGAGGATATGCCTTAAGTTTGTGTAGAGACAGGTTTTGAGCTTTTTTCTAAAAGAGGCAATAGTAGGTGATGCATGAATGTCTTCAGGAAGTGAATTCCAAACAGTCGGAGCATCAAAGGCAAAACTGAAGCCAAACTGCTTAGTGGACTTGTGAATTGTAGGTTGAAATTTTGGAACATTGAGGAAATTGGCAACACTCTGACTATGTCTAGTGTTGTAAATAGTGCAGTATGTGGATAGATGTGGAACAAAATATTTAGGGAAACCAGTATGAATAAACTTGTACACCAGGGTAGCCAGTTTGAACTCTGAGCGAAACTGAATAGGGAGCCAATGGAGTTTCCCCGAGTACCAGAGTTGTCCGAGTGTATTTACTTGAACTTGTAACATCTAGCTGTACTATTTTGGACAGACTGTAATCTATGAAGATCAAATCTGGAGAGACTCCTGAAAAGTGAGTTACAGTACCGACTACTAACAAAAGCATTGGCAACCAACACAGCTGCATCCTGAGTCAAGAACTGCCTAATATTTCTAAAATCCCTCAGTTGAATAAAGCAGCCTTTACAAACATTCTGAACGTGTTTAGAGAAGGAAAAATCGGAGTCAAACCACACACCCAGGTTCCTGACTGACTCGGTGGGGTGAAGGGGGTTGACCAAGATTTCGATTGGGAAACATGTATTTAACCTTTCTCTCTGTTTCTTGGAGCCAAAAAGTATGAACTCAGTTTTATAAGGATTTTTAGTTTGCTAGCCGACATCCATTCTTTGACATCTTGAAGGCAGCTGTTCAACTTATCACAAGCACTTTTTGTAAATCCGACAAAGTAGAATCAATCTTAACAGACTGATAGCATTCTGTCAAAGAAGAAGAGAACCATTTGAGAGCGGAGCCACCAACATTGAACCAATCCAGAAGACAGAAGAGGAGAGTGGAATGATCAGTAGTATCAAAGGCAGCAGTGAGTTCCAGAAGTACCAAGGCAGTAGCTTCACCCTGAGATAGTGACAAATGAATATCATTTTTGATGGAAAGCAGAGCCGTCTCCGTTGATTGACCTGACTTATATGCTGACTGGTATGAGTTATCCAAACCATGTCAATGAATATGATCAACCAGCTGTTCAGCAACTACATGTTCCACCAGTTTAGAAATGAAGCTAAGTCCAGATACTTTCCACAGACAAAGATCACATATAGAAGTTATATCTAGTAAAATTTGAGACTCATCCAAATAACCATTTCCAGATTACAGGGCAAAATATGTAAAAAATGTAGAAAAAATGTCATTCGGGTAGGTGTCTATGGTTCTCATACACAGGTTAAATGTCTACTTTTTTAAAATGTCTACATGTAGTATGGTACATGTACAAAGAAAGTATCAATACATGTATATAATATTGCAAGATGACATTTCAGCTCTATCAGTTACATAGTTAAGTTTGACAACTCAAAAATAACAAGAGGGTCAAAATGCCCAAAAGGCGGGTTGTGCAGGCAGCAATAAGGTTAGCAACTGCTGTAATTAAATTTAGAAACAAGGAAAGAAATGTTAGGTTACCCAGTTAAGGTAAATGTGTTAGACGTGCTAAGAAAGGTAAAACATGTAATCTAGGTTACATAATCGTGTCTATGCTATAAATGGACAAACACACGGAATTACACCAATTTCGAAAGCAACTTAGCTATGATGGTGATCTATCTCCCTGTCAAGTTCAAATTCGATAGGACAAAGTGTTTTCGAGTTCGAGTCTGAAAACAGAAATGTTGACAGACAAACGGACATAAAAAAGGACAAACGAATGGATGGAATTACACCAATTTAGAAAAGTATCTAGCCATGATGGTTATCTCTCTCCCTGTCAAGTTTGAATTCCATTGGACAAAGCGTTTTCGAGTTAGAGTCCGGAAACGGAAATGTTAATGGACAAACGGATGAAAAACAGACAAACAAACAGAGGGAATTACACCAATTTCGAAAGAAATCTAGCTATGACGGTGATCTATCTCTCTACCAAGTTTGAATTCGACTGGACAAAGCGTTTTCAAGTTAAGAGTCCAGAAAAAAAATGTTGACGGACAGACAGGACACATCAATCTACTAGGTGGGTTGGTTAAATGCAACCGGCCTAAAAATTAAAAAAAAGAAAATTATGTGTAAAATGTAGAGTTCTCCAAGATAAGTATGTAAAAAATTATATTCAAAGTTCTAGAATGTTGTTGGTTTCTGGTCTTCCTACACAAGACGTTGTCCTCCCTTCTGATGGATGGGCCAGACCCATCCTCCCTGGTACAAGCTATATTGTATACTAAAAATGTACTTATTGTCATTACATTTCATACTGCGTATGAATAGCACTATATATATATATTTCTGATTGGAGGATGTCTATCCTCACTTCCCCTGGAAATCTATGAACTTTGTTCAAATAGGGTAAATAAAGGAATGTTATAAAAAGTTTGACAGCCCTTAAAAGTGGCAAAAAATCCATAAATTTTCACCTGGATTTTTGGCATATGTAAGAAAAATATATTAATGTGCTTTCAGGTAAATTTTAGCCAGATGAGCCAATAGTTTATGACCTAGTGGGCATTAAGTGGCCAAAGGTACATTTCTAACCTTAAGTTGCCATAACTTCTTTATTATTGGGAGTTTAAGGTCACCTTAAAATAGGGTTCCTCTCCTGACCCAAATACACATGAATTATCATGCATACAAGTCGGAGCGTACAGTGGTGGCAGCAGCAGTGTGACTGACATGAAACCAGCATTTCTTTGACTTTCGTCTCTTATTTTTAATTATTTTTTGTTTTACATCGTGTTCAACAGCCAGGGTCATATTGCAACAGGTAGTTTACGGGTGGATGAACCAGTGCATAAAAGTTGGTCAAGATTCTGCACTGTAAACCACCGGGCATCGGCAAGTAACTACCAAAATTCCAACATGAAGCACCCGGGCCGAGATTGGAACCGGCGACCTCAGAGGTTGAAGGCAAACACTCTAACCACTACACCACAGATGTCACAAATCGTCAAAACCACTGTGGTCTGATCACCTATATTAAACCTTAGAGAAATTTAGGAGAAGTAGAAATATGAAAAAAATAGCAGCAAAATGAATTTGTTAGGAAAATTTTCTTGGGCAAGACACAACTTTGATGGAGAATATAGAAAAGGAAAAAGACAATATAACTGTGAGAAAATTCTAAACACTGATGCAATTTGAGTAAATGACCGCATTAAATTGTCATGATTGTCTGAAACAGCTTGGATCACAAAAGTCTATCATGCCATTAGAAATATATGCCAACAATACAATTAATTGTAACATAACTCAGGTATAAAGAAATATGGCAAAGAACATTGAAGAACCCTATAACCCAAATTCAGTGATAGAATATGTATGATGAACAAACAGGTAGACCTGCAGAGATCTCTTTTAAGGAAGCAAACACAGACTCTCAGTAAGAGACAAATATGGCCCCATTTTTTCAGGTGATCTGAATGCTGAGATAACATACCAGGAAGTCCATAGGGCAGTGTTGAAAATGAAAAGTAACAAGGCTTGTAGAAATGATAAAATCTCATATGATGTATAAAAGCATGAAAGGCTCAAAATAGTGTCAAATGGCCTTTTCAAATGTGCTACCAAGTTTGGAGTAATACCCCAGGTGTGGGTTGCAAAGTCTTATGATGCTAATTTAAACAAGAGGAGAGTGCCCGTGAACGGGCACTGTGTCAGCTGACTGAATTTTTTTGATTTGTGATGGTGATAATGAGAGGAAAGCATAATTATCAGGGAAAGGGCTGTACAGAAATACAGTAAATGGTAACTGAACAGCATGTTCGAAAGATATTCCGAAGCTGACAGAAAAAAAGGACAAAAAAGTTGTGCCCTGCAAATGGTATTATGAAATAAAGTAACAAGGTAATTGTTTAAGTGTAAAAAGTAGGTTAAAAATATTTAAAGAAATACTATAAATGCAATATCCTCGTTCGACCATGAAGAAGGGGTCCAAAGGTCAAATCTGACCATACCAAAAGATTCCCAGCCAAAGAATTTAGGATGGTTTACCATCCCAAACCTCTCGGACCAATAATAAGTGAGTCATAGGCACTTTTTAAGTTTGGCTATCCTTGTTTGACCTTGACGGAGGGGTCCAAGGTCAAATCCGACTACACAAAAAAATTCCCAGCTCATGATTTCCTGTAGCTTGTTTACCATCCCAAACCTGTAGGACCAATAATAAGCGAGTTCTAAGCAATTGTAAGATTGGCTATCCTCAATTGACCTTGAAGGAGGGGTCCCAGGTCAAATCTGACCACACCAAAAGAATCCCAGCCCACGATTTCCTATATGTTGGTTTACCATCCCAAACCTCCAAGACCAATAATACGCGAGTTATAAGCACTTTAAGTTTGGCTATGTTCGTTTGACCTGGAAGGAGGGGTCTAAGGTGAAATCTGACCACACCAAAAGATTCCCAGCCCATGATTTTCTATAGGTTGGTTTTCCATTCCAAACCTCTAGGACCAATAATAAGCGAGTTATAAGCACTTTTAAGTTTGGCTATCCTCATTTGACCTTGAAGGAGGGGTCCAAGGTGAAATCCGACCACACCAAAAAATTCCCAGCTCATGATTTTCTATAGGTTGGTTTTCATTCCAAACCTCTAGGACCAATAATAAGCGAGTTATAAGCACTTTTATGTTTGGCTATCCTCATTTGACCTTGAAGGAGGGTTCCAAGGTCAAATCGGACCATATTAACAGATTCCCAGCCCATGATTTCCTACAGGTTGGATACAATGATTTACTCAACAGTGAGAACCTGAAAGAAGCTATTGCTCAGCTATGCCATGACATAGAGGTCTGCAATTTCACTATGTTATAGCTGACCAAAACGTCTGTGAATAACATATTTAACAAAATACTCTAAATGTAATCGTTTTCAAGTTACTACTGATTTACTCAAGAGTGAGAACCTCAAAGTAACTATTACTCAGCTATGCAATGAGCTACATGTCTGAATTTTTGCTCTGTTATAGCTGACCTAAAAGTAGGTGAACAACATATTTAAGCAAAATACTGTAAATGCAATAGTTTTCAAGTTACAACTGATTTACTCAATAGCGAGAACCTGAAAATAGCTATTGCTCCGCTATGCCATGAGCTATAGGTCTGTAATTTCACTATGTTATAGCTAACCCAAAAGTAGGTGAACAATATATTTTAACAAAATACTCCAAATGCAATATTTTTCAAGTTATAGCCGATTTACTCAACAGTCAGTGCCTGAGAATAGCTATTGCTCAGTTGTGCCATGAGCTACAGGTCTGTAATTTCACTATGTTATAGCTGACCCAAAAGTAGCTGAATAACATATTTGCACAAATTTCTGTAAAGGCAATAGTTTTCCAATTACAACTGATTTACTCAACAGTGAGAACTTCAAAGTAGCTATTACTCAGCTATGCAATGAGCCACAGGTCTGGAACTTCACTATGTTATAGCTGACCCCAAAATAGGTGAATAACATATTGCAACAAAATACTCTAAATGCAATAGTTTCCAAGTTATAAGTGATTTACTCAACAGTGATAACCTAAAAGTAGCTATTAATCAGCTATGCCATGAGCTACAGGTCTGAAATTTTACTATGTTATAGCTGACCCAAAAGTAGCTGAATAACATATTTATACAAAATTCTCTAAATACAATAGTTTTCAAATTATAAGTGATTTGCTCAACATTGAGAACTTCAAAGTAGCTATTACTCAGCTATGCAATGAGTCACAGGTCTGGAACTTCACTATGTTATAGCTGACCCCAAAATAGGTGAATAACATATTGAAACAAAATACTCTAAATGCAATAATTTCCAAGTTATAAGCGATTTACTCAACAGTGATAACCTCAAAGTAGCTATTACTCAGCTATGCCATGAGCTACAGGTCTGAAATTTTACTATGTTATAGCTGACCCAAAAGTAGGTGAACAACATATTTAAGCAAAATACTGTACATGCAATAGTTTTCAAGTTACAACTGATTTACTCAATAGTGATGACCTAAAAGTAGCTATTACTCAGCTATGCCATGAGCTACAGGTCTGAAATTTTACTATGTTATAGCTGACCCAAAAGTAGCTGAATAACATATTTATACTAAATTCTCTAAATGCAATAGTTTTGCAATTACAACTGATTTACTCAATAGTGAGAACCTCAAAGTAGTTATTACTCAGCTATGCAATGAGCTACAGGTCTGAAATTTTACTATGTTATAGCTGACCCAAAAGTAGGTGAACAACATATTTAAGCAAAATACTGTAAATGCAATAGTTTTCAAGTTACAACTGATTTACTCAATAGTGATGACCTAAAAGTAGCTATTACTCAGCTATGCCATGAGCTACAGGTCTGAAATTTTACTATGTTATAGCTGACCCAAAAGTAGCTGAATAACATATTTATACGAAATTCTGTAAATGCAATAGTTTTCCAATTACAATTGATTTACTCAATAGTGAGAACTTCAAAGTAGCTATTACTCAGCTGTGCCATGACCTACAGATCTGAAATTTCACTATGTTATAGCTGGCCCAAAAGTAGCTGAATAACATATTTATACGAAATTCTCTAAATGCAATAGTTTTGCAATTACAACTGATTTACTCAATAGTGAGAACCTCAAAGTAGTTACTACTCAGCTATGCAATGAGCTACAGGTCTGAAATTTTACTATGTTATAGCTGACCCAAAAGTAGGTGAACAACATATTTAAGCAAAATACTGTAAATGCAATAGTTTTCAAGTTACAACTGATTTACTCAATAGTGATGACCTAAAAGTAGCTATTACTCAGCTATGCCATGAGCTACAGGTCTGATATTTTACTATGTTATAGCTGACCCAAAAGTAGCTGAATAACATATTTATACGAAATACTCTAAATGCAATAGTTTTCCAATTACAACTGATTTACTCAATAGTGAGAACTTTAAAGTAGCTATTACTCAGCTATGCCATGACCTACAGATCTGAAATTTCACTATGTTATAGCTGGCCCAAAAGTAGCTGAATAACATATTTATACGAAATTCTCTAAATGCAATAGTTTTTAAGTTACAAGTGATTTACTCAATAGTGAGAACTTCAAAGTAGCTATTACTCAGCTATGCAATGAGCCACAGATCTGAAACTTCACTATGTTATAGCTGATCCCAAAATAGGTGAATAACATATTGAAACAAAATACTGTAAATGCAATAGTTTCCAAGTTATAAGCGATTTACTCAACAGTGATAACCTAAAAGTAGCTATTACTCAGCTATGCCATGAGCTACAGGTCTGAAATTTTACTATGTTATAGCTGACCCAAATGTAGCTGAATAACATATTTATACAAAATTCTCTAAATGCAATAGTTTTGAAGTTATAAGCGATTTACTCAACAGTGATAACCTAAAAGTAGCTATTACTCAGCTATGCCATGAGCTACAGGTCTGAAATTTTACTATGTTATAGCTGACCCAAAAGTAGCTGAATAACATATTTATACGAAATTCTCTAAATGCAATAGTTTTCAAGTTAAAGTGATTTTACTCATGATGGAAGTTACTGAAAAGCCCAAAAGTAGCTATTACTCACTTAGCTATTGAGACAGGCACCCAACTTACTCACCATATTGTAGCTATGAAAAAAGTAGCTGAATAACATATTTTAACAAAATGCTCTAAATGCAACACTTTTCAAGTTATAAATGATTTTGTGCATGATTTCATGAATTTTAATGCATTAAAAATTATTAAAAAAATTTATTTAAAAAAAAGTAAGACAGATCCAGGTCTCATACTCACACAAGAGAATCTACCTGTGGCCTAGTACATATATGCAAGATATGAGAGAAATCCCTGCAATAGTCACTGAGAAAATTGTGATTAAGTGTTGAAATTTTCACACTTTTGGTGGGGGTACCCCCCTTGTAATGTCTCTAGCAAACAGACGAACAGACAGATTTGCATGCCTGGAACAATTTTTCATCCTCGATAGATAAGGTATCTTTTAAAAAAAACGTACGTCTCTAGGCCTTGTAGTTTTGGAGGAGAAGTTGTTCACGCGTACGCCCACGCTGCAGAGTGACGACATAATGTCAGCTGACTGACAAGTCAGCTGACATAAAAAATAAAGGTGATGATCTGTGAATAACCTTAAAATATTGGGGTATTAATTTACTAAATTGTATATTTAAAATCACGTAACAATGGCTTTAAATTGAAGATTAACTAAGTTTCTGAAGGATAATAACCTCAGTGAAGTTGTAAAAAATCACATGAATGGTAATAAATTGACTTTGCTGCATTTATTAACTTCTGAAAGGCTTTCAATTGTGTTAGTCAAACAATGTATTTAAAAAAATTAAATGGTTTATGAGGCAGAAACTTAAATGCTGTTTAAACATACACTATGTCTAGCCATATACCTTCCATACAGCCTGGGAACCTTTCTTGAAATTTCCTCTCCATATCTGAGGGAGAGATCCATTGACCCAGCTTGCCATCCACACTGGGACCGGGGACTGGCACAGTGTCTCTTTGGTTTTCTGTACATATCACAGTCTTGCTTTCCACCCTGGCAACATCTTTTGGGTCAGTGACTGACAGCCAGCTATACAGGTAGGTAAACATACATGGAGGTAGATTGAGTTTCTGTCAGTATGGCAGCCCTTTTGTACAACTAATCGACTACTGGCAACTACATGTCATTGAGGCAGAAACTCTCTCTAACAACTAACATGTACGTTAAAACAGTGTTAAACCCTACCCAAGTCAAATCTTATGTTACCACAGATTTCAGCTCACTATAAACTGGAAAATTACAATGATCTGAATCTCATGATCTACATAATTCTAATTGAAATGCGGTAAACCAATAAGTGCATAAAAATATGCAGATGTATTCAAGATGCAACTTCTTTAGCATATATTTTAATTAACCTTAATATCTTGCACTAAATGTTAGGGCCACCAGAAACCCACTTTATGGTCAAACAGCTGATACCATTCATAAAAATCCCTTGTTACTTTATTTCAGATGTAATTAAACTCACAGGAAATCATGCCAATCAAGTGTTTTTTTTCAGTTGGTTACACACACCCACCCCATGTTATATGGATATAGATGCATCATCAGTGTTATTATATCATTAAATGGAAACACAGTTATACAATATGTAGTTTAAAGAAACCCCCAAATAACTTGAAGTGTTTCTCAAAAATGGTCTCAATGTGAAAGTAATAACTTTTTTTAATTTCCTGGCAAAAAAGTGATAACAAGACCACTGCTGCGGTGTGTATCTCCCGCCGAACATTAAAGGGGAAGAAATACCTTTTCAGAGATACCGTAAATTTCCAAAATAACGCCCAGGTTCAAATAAACGCCTGGTTCAAATTAACGCCAGGTACCAAGCACACCGTTTACAATTTATGACACTGTTTTTTGTATTTCAAAAGAACGCCTGGTTCAATTTAACGCCTGGTCTGATGCCATTTAAAAATAATTAACGCCCGGGCCATATTTTGGAAAAATACGGTATTCACAATTTTTCATTTTCCGCTAAAATCCAAGATGGCCGCCAACGTTCTATCTCGTACGGTTTTCGAGATATTCACACTTTTTCATTTTCCGCAAAAATCCAAGATGGCCGCCAAAAGTGGCGAAAATTGAAATATTTCCCCCTTGTATAGGATACTCTTGTACTACCCTGTGAGTCAAAAAATCACTCGAAATCGCTCTATCTCGTACGGTTTTCGAGATATTCACACTTTTTCATTTTCCATTAAAATCCAAGATGGCCGCCAAAAGTGGTGAAAATTGAATTTTTTCCCCTTTGCATAGGATTCTCTTCTACTACCCTGCGGATCAAAAATTTGCTCGAAATCGCTCTATCTCTTACAGTTTTCGAGATATTCACACTTTTTCATTTTCCACTAAAATCCAAGACAGCCGCCAAAAGTAAGAGTGGCAAAAATTGAAATTTTTCCCCTTAGTATAGGATACTCTTGTACTACCCTTTGGGTCAAAAATTCGCTCAAAATTGCTCTCTCTTAAGGTTTTCGAGATATTTGTGATTTTTCACATTTTCACTAAAAGTAGCAATAAAGTAGCTATTACTCAGTTGTACCTTGAGCAACAGTTGTGAAACTTAAATATGTTACAGTTCTCAAAAAAGTAGATGAACAACATATTTGCGAGAAATTGTGTAGCTGCAATACTTTTGAACATATAAGCCATTTACTCATTATGGTTATCATTAAAAATTGACAAAGTAGCTGTTACTCACTTAACTATGGAGATACACTTCCAAACTACTGACCATGTTGTAGCTGTGGAGAAAGTAGCTCAACAACATATTGGAACAAAATACTCTACATGCAATAGTTTGAGAGTTATAAGTCATATAATTATATTAGGTAAAAGTGCTATTACTCACTCAAAAGTAGGCCAAAGCTCACCAAACCCAATAGCATAGGATACTCTTGTACTACCCTCTGGGTCAAAAATTCGCTCGAAATTGCTCTATCTCTTACGGTTTGCGAGATACTTGTGATTTTTCACATTTTCACTAAAAATAGCAATGATATAGCCATTACTCACTTGTACATTGAGCAACAGTTGTGAAACTTAAATATGTTACAGTTCACAAAAAGTAGATGAACAACATATTTGACAGAAATAGTGTAGCTCCAATACTTTTGAAGATATAAGCCATTTACTCATTATGGTTATCATTAAAAATTGACAAAGTAGCTATTACTCACTTAGCTATGGAGATACACTTCCAAAACTACTGACCATGTTGTAGCTGTGGAGAAAGTAGCTGAACAACATATTGGAACAAAATACTCTAAATGCAATAGTTTGAGAGTTATAAGTCATATAATTATATTAGGTAAAAGTGCTATTACTCACTCAAAAGTAGGCCAAAGTTCACTAATCCCCCAAAAATATTGAAGAGCATAAAAATTCATTAGGACAAGTAATTTACCAAAAATGTGTAACTGTAGTAGTTTCAGAGAAAACTCTGTGACCCACGCACGCACGGACGTACGCACACACATGGTGGAAATTATAATTTCCTGCCGGCGAGCCGGGCGGGAGATAATAAAACAAAGCAATGCTTTTCCAATCTATTCATGCAGCAGCATTCTGCAGGTGTGTTAGTATATGAACCTGGATTTTGTAAATTTATGTGGAAAAGAAAACAATTTCTATTGTCATAGAATATATTCAACAAGTACTGAGCCAGACAAAAACAAATAATAAGAATGTGTTAAATCTAACAACACTCAAGAGTACAGTTTAAAAAAATACTCTGACATTGTTCTTCCACTTAAAAACCAAAAAGGTCACAGATACACTAAAAAATTATTTCAACAAATTTATCACCATATCTATAATGTGGATGACTTATGATGTACATTATTTATCTTGTACTTTAAGATGGTTGTCTCACTTGAGTATGATCTTTGGAAGTCTGATATTTACACAATAACAAAAGGCAAACACATGAAAAAGCAATCTATCATATGAATGTGTCTGATGTAGACCTGAACATCTATACTATTGGCAAAAAATGAGCCTTCAACTAAGAAATATCTGTGTGCTTCAAGTTCCATTCTTTATGGTCATGCAACACTTTTCAAACTTTAAAAGTCACTTCTCATGTTAATTTTTTTTCTATGTTATATATATTTGTGTTGTTGGCCATACTGCAAGCAAGACAGTACAGATAATAAATGGTTAGAGTTCCCAATACAACTTACTGAAAGCTTAAGGTTTAATTTGCATAGAAACACAAAACGATCTTCACTAAAATAAAATAGCAAGCACCATATGTTCAAATGCTGCATTCTGTCAAGTTTGAAAAGGATCGACCGCACCTTTTCAGCAAGATTATTTCTTCAGTTGATTTTAGATATGCCACTGCAAGGTTACACCTTGACATACTTTTAATGCTAAAATGATTAAATCATAATCTACAAATGTGAAAATTTTGTCTGCAGCTATCTGTTGGATAATTGGATTTTCTATTTCAAGTAAGTGTAAGACATTCTTTCAAAGTTCTTCTGTAAAACTCAAACTTAACAACATCCATCATATCTAATAACAAGATGTACTATGTTGCATATGTATATTTATAAAGATAAAATTAGAAGGCTGACTTCCTCATATTTTCCCATTCGCTATTAAAATCTACCCATGCATGCATGGAAATTTTCCATTTTTGACGATGCTTGACTGAATAACATGTCATACATGGAAAATTTCACTATCACTGTTATATAGACACATTTTGAAAAGGCATTAATATGCATGGCCAAAGCTGAGGGCTAAAAAATATTTACAATCACCTATTCCTTTGTCAAATGTGATGCTAAAATAAATATCATAACAAACAAAACT
Organism: Sabellastarte sp. h YS-2021; assembly: GCA_964017235.1. Taxonomy (NCBI): domain Eukaryota; kingdom Metazoa; phylum Annelida; class Polychaeta; order Sabellida; family Sabellidae; genus Sabellastarte; species Sabellastarte sp. h YS-2021. The sequence continues at coordinate 106,159,402 of OZ024930.1, read as the reverse complement.
TCTGTGACTGTAATTGTTTATACACACTTAAACTGTCAATGAAATTATTATAACAAATACCCGTGGTCCTCAGTGGCCTAGTGGTTAGCAACTTTGGCATCTAATCACAGGCAGCCACTTCTGTGTGGGTTTGACTCCCACAAGTGACAATGCTGTAGACCTGGGCCTGTATTCACGAAAGGTCTTAGACTTAGCCAGATCTTAGGCTTAAATCCAGTCTTAAAGTTAAGACTTTTGTCTCAGCTAAGCTTTGTCTTAAAAGCGTATTCACAAAGGGTGACTTAGCTAAGTCCAAGATTATCAAATAACCACAGTGGTTTTCTGTGTCATGTGACCTTTCTTTTCTATTCAAACTATACTATTGGTGACACATATCCTTCATTTAATGCATTTTATCTAAGGAAAAGTGTTGTTTTGAAATGGAAAACCTTGTTACCACATATAAACTTCCAAAGACTGCTTTAGTGGGATGTTCTGTATAATTATACTTTATTTACAGCCATTTCAAATTTTAAAGTGGAGAAAAGTTTATGGCGGCCATATTTAAGTCCTCTTTACAAAATTTAAGCCCACTACCAACCAGTCTTAAAGTTGAGCCCTTGGCTAAGCCTAAGACCAGTCTTAAATTCTTTGTGAATACCACTAAGCCTAAGACAAAAGTCTTCGCAGGTTTTGGGCAGAAACTTGAGACAAAAGTCTCAACTTTAAGCCTAAGCCCTGACTAAGACCTTTTGTGAATATGGGCCCAGTCCTAACATGACACTGACCGTTGAACGGGACGTAAAACCTCCAACTTTGAACTTTATATACATTAATAAGCAGTTTTTTGTATATATAACTGGTTTTGTCATTTTCTAGACAATATATACCACCAAATCACTAAAATGAAATTTTTGTGATTTATTACCATTTACAGAAAAAGTAGGTATGACAGATTGTTCTATAATTTCCTTATTATTTATGCGCACTTTATGCACATAGTTTTGATTTCCCTTTTGTGTTATGAGTGACTCATTTCCTGTTAACCTTTCATGTTTTTCACTCACTTAAAGTACTTGTATTTACTTAAGTACATTCTCAACAAGATTATATAATGTATGAACATAAATTGATGAATAACAAAAATACTACACAGGATACAATAAACTGTGCTTACAAGTGAAATATCATTTTTCAAAAGTAACACAAATTTTTACCGCACTGACTTTTTATGAAGAAAATAACCTTATCCAGGCACATGTGAATAATACCTTCCTTTATACACCAGTAAACTTGGTTTGTACTCATCAGTGGGCCAAATGATTGGCAAAATCTTAAACCAGAATGATACTAATTGCAGCATGCTTTGTTCTAAACTCTCTCAATTACTGCTCATGATATGGTGTGCATAATGTGATAAAAGTGGAATTATATATGCAATGTTTATATCAAGACTACAAATGTACGGGAAAGTATAATGTTGAGCAACACCAAATTCTCTGTCCATTTTACATCCTTTTGAGACAAAAGAGCCAGAAGTTGCCACCAGACACAATCATATACTGGTATTTCAAGAAACTATAATTATGCTATATATATGGCCTGAACACATAGCCAGTATTAGACATGGTTACGACGGCTCTACTTTACTTGCATGTAGAGCTGTGGCACTGCCCCACATAGAACTGGAGATTTGCATAAAACACAAATATCATACAAATGTGTACACACAATAGTTCCCACAACTACAACTATTTTGCTTCATTTTCTTTAACAATCAGTGAACATGCAAACATGATTGACTAAAAATAAATGACATTTCCTGATTTTCAAGGTTTTTTGGAAATGTTCATTCATAATAAAAGCTGTGTAAAACAGCATACATTTTGTACACATATTGTATTTGTTGTGTCCTTGGCTTAATATCAATTGTTTCTAATTACATTAAACTATTTTCAGTCATTTTATCAAGTTTTATTCAACAGAAAAAGATTTTTTGCAAATCTCCAATTCTATGTGGGGTCATGCCATGGCTCTAAACGCAAGTAAAGTAGAACCAAGGTAACCACGTCCAGGCCAGTATATGCATACTTAATTATACAGACTAATTGTTTGGAACACTATAGTTGGTACCACACAATATTTTTATGGTTAATATATATTTGTAAGATATAGTATAGTTTGGACAGTTCATATTTATACAGTTCATATTTATATTGTTTTTGACACACTTTGGGCTGTAGTGGTTTCTATATCTATACATGTATATGTCGTGACAGAACTTAAATCTGACAGAATTTTAAATTCTGTTGACAGAACTTAAAATTCTAAGTTCTGTCGACAGAACTTAAAATCCTTGGATTTCATTGGTTTGGAGGGATTTAAGTTCTGTTGACAGAATTTAAAATCCTGTCGACAGAACTTAAAATTCTGTTGACAGAACTCAAAATTGTGTTTATAACTTTATATAACTGTAATCAGATTAATAAAGTATAATATATTCATTTAAAACTTTATGGGTGATATGTATTTAGACATATTTTGAAACAACAAAACCAGCAAACACCTAGGCATGACCAGGCTGATACTGGCACCCCCTTATCGATTTTGAACTCCAGCTGCTATTCTTCTTAGTATTTTAATGTACATGTAATTTGGTTAATTGGACAAGCTACAGCTTGACCTTGATTTGACTTGGTAGGGACCTTGGTTGAGAGTTGTAGGTGTGCAATGTCATGATGTGACCTTGATTTGACTTTTGATCTTACTGTAGTGACCTAGACCTTTAAAATATTGTGTGATACGGGCATCTCGGACGCTATTTTATACTAGTTTAAATAACACCTTCGAGTTTTTCTTGTGTTAAAAGTGTCCAATATCTTTCTATATTAGCCACTTTGTGATTTTGACCATATACAGAAGTATTTTTAGCACATTTCCAAAGAAATCCTTTTACATTTATTTCAACTAAAATGATAATAAAAACCGAAAAAAATACACACTAGAAATATAGAAATGAAAAGTAATGATGTTAAACATTCAGCACAAGTAATAAGCCCCTGTTAAAATGTAATACACTCACTCATTGTAAATGAAGTTAAACTGAACATAGAGAATCATCATTTTATCAGGATTTTAAGTTCTGTCGACAGAACTTAGAATTTTAAGTTCTGTCAAGATATTTTGACAGAATTTAAAATTCTGTCAAATTTTAAGTTCTGTCACGACATATATACCAAATTAATTGTTTTCTTAATAACTCTGAGCAAGCATTGTGAAAATCTTACCAGTTCTCGTATTTGGGCAGAGGTTTGGTCATTCCATTTTGTTGCAATATTTCCATAAGAGCCCTGTTCTCTCCCTCACTTCCATCACATATGTGCACACTGCTTGGTCTACATAGAGCCACATTTTCCTCTACAAACTGCTGTACCTTTGGTGGAAGTAGCTCCAGTTTTGCATTGCATGCTACACTAAGGCAACGTGTCCCAGACAGTAGAACCTTCTTTGTGGGGACAGTCTTCAGAAACTTGTAAGCTTGTCTGAATTAATAACAATAAATATATAATGTCTTCTGGTAAATATGCATTATTGTACTAACATTCTAGAGAACCATGCAAATTCAAATATATTATAACAACTAGATTGGGCCAACTCGGCGCCAACATATCCCCAGACAGGTCATCACTCATGCCACAGGTTTTGATCGGGAATTTTTTATGTAAGCCATTTGTTGTATGCCATAAATCTTGGGAAAAGTTATATGAACTTCAGCACATCAATCTACTAAGTTTATATCTTCCCAAGGAAGATGGCGTATCCCCAGACGCTGAATACATAACTCAACAGAGCATATTCTCAATCTTCCTGCAATGATAACTCTGAACCTATTTTCAAAGTATTTAAATGATTGATGATTGAATGTCCATTCCAAATTAATAATCCCAAAAGAGCATATCTGTTTCTATATTTGTTGACAAATAAAATATTATTTCTAACTCAACTCATCATACTTTTCAATCTTCCTGCAAAGGGTGACTCTGAACCTATTTTCAAAGTATTTAAATGATTAATAATCCCAAAAGCGCATATCTGTTTCTATATTTGTTCACAAATAAAATATTATTTAAAAATTATATATTATTTATATTATTATTTTATTATATTATTTTTAGAATTTGCATTGTTTTTCAGTTATTCATTTCCTCAATTCCTATATATGTGGTCCATATGGTGTCGGTCCATATATATGCAACCTAAATATGTGACACAATCTCAGTTCTGACTCCCCTTTGTCTTATTAGATAATGAAGCAAACCCCATCTCCCAACCCCACCCCACCCCTCTCCCCTTCTCCACACCTCTCTCACTGTTACACAAGATCTGCAACCCCACTGAAAAGTCTGGTTCTTTGTTTCTCATTTGATATCATTCAATACCTTTGTTTATTTAGTGTCACTCAATAGCTGGAGGTCCCAGAGGTGGATGGGGGGTGGGACTAAATACAGCACAAATGGTAAACAAACAAAAGGGGTAATCAAATACAAAAAGCTCAGTTAATCTTATCACTAAAATAAAATCAAATATATAAATAAGGAATGTCCAACAGGAAAATTATATACCTCCAGAATTAAATATAAATTATCAAACCACTAGAACAGATTTATAATAATAAGTCAGAATTGAGAATTGTAAGAATGTGATTATCAACTGAAATGAGTTAGTAACTGTAGGAACTGTGTCAAAATTAACTGAGGCAAACTGAATAAAACTGGGCTAGTTGAGGGTTAAAAATCCCCTATTTTTACTACATAAGGGTATAATTTCATTAATATTGGATTTATAGCTCACCAGAAAATAACAGTGTCCATTTTGCCTACTTGAATATGTTTAACCAGTTTCATTTTAAAAAGTTAAAAACTCAGCAAGCAGAGAGATAACACACAAAAATAAGTACTTAAAAGCCTAAGATAGCCATAACATTATTAATAAAAATTTAAATAGACAGGCACTTCCTTTGAAAAATTCAAAGATTTCAGCTCTATGACCCACATAGTTCGACAGTTACAGGGCTTTAAAGTGGTATAATATCCATAAACTGGGTCTCTGTGGGCATTTTACAATTGTTAAAGAGACCTTAGCAATTAAACTACAGAGCTGAAACTTTTTGGGGGACAAACATAACAAAAAAAAATTATATATAATACAGTTTAAGACCTGTCACACTAGGCATTTCCAAATAACAGGGCAAAATACGGAAAAAAATGTCAAAAAAGGTCACTTGGGTGAGTGTTTATGGCCCTCATACACAGGTTAAATGTATACTAAAAGCCTTGATTTTCGGCACATGTAGAAAGGACATAATAATGCATTCCCAGATGGGATTTCAGCTCCATCAATCACATAGTTTAACAGTCACAGGGCTTAAAGGTGGCAAAAAGTCCAAATATTGGGTCTCTGTGGGCCTTCTAGAGATCTCGATGTGGCCTTCAAATTAAAGCTTCAGATTTATAATCTGTCACATACTAAGATTATACATAGAATATATATCTAATAAAGTTTGAAACTTCTCAGACTTACCATTTCCAAGTTACAGAGCAAAATATGTGAAAAATGTCTTAAAAGGGTCACTCGGGTGGGTGTTTATGGTCCTCATACATGGGTTAAATGTCTATTAAAGGCCTAAATTTTGGAGTACATACAAGAAAAACATATTGATATATTCTCAGATGATATTTCACTTAGATGAGAGACATTGTTTGAAAGCTACAGTGCTTGAAGGTGGCAAAAAGTCCATAAATTGGGTCTCTGTGGGCAATTTTGAGACCTCAAGTCGGCCTAACAGGTAAACCTACAGCCTTTAAATTTTTCACAGACAATGATTACATATAAGAGTTACACCTAGAGCAGTTTGAGACTCATCAGAATTACCACTTCCAAATTATAGGGCAAAATATGTTAAAAATCTAGGAAAAAAGTCCTAAGTGGGGTCTTTATGGGCCCCAAACACAATTTTCTCCTCAACTTAAAGTCTTGATTTTCGGCACATGTACTAAGAATATATTAATGTGTTCTCAGGTAAAATTTAAACCAGATACGCCTCATAGTTTGTGACCTAGAGGGCTCTAAGTGATCAAAAGTGCAATTTCTGACCTTAAGGTGGCCATAAGTTCTTTATTATTTGGAGTTTAAGGTCACCTTAAAATAGGGATCTTCCTTTGGGCATCCTTAACATGTGTACCAAGTTTGAAAAAAAAATATTAATTGGTTTTTGAGTTATCGCGTCCACAAGGAAATTTCTACGGCGGCGGCGCGGCGGACCTGAATCCAATATATCCCCGACTTTCGTCTGGGGATATAATTATTCATCAAATGGTGAAAGCTGTATAGGAATACATACTTGAAGACTTTCAGCTGCTACTTTTGGCAATTAATTACCTTCAAAACATACATGTATGTGTCATAGGAGAGTAACTCTGATTCAGGATAATCTCTGAATGTCCTGGGATAAACTGTAATCAGACTTTGTCCTAGGAAAATCTGAGATGTACTGGGAGAAATTGTAATAAATTGCAGTTTCTCTTGCGATATATAAATAGAAATATAAACATGAAAACTATATTATAAAAACCAACAGACACAAATATGTATGCCACGCACTGCGGGCTAGTGGGTAGCATACTCGGAACAGGTAAGACATGGGTTCAAACCCGGATATAGGCTGATACATACTGGCTTGGAGGACCAGTTAAAATTGCAGTCCCCCATCATTGGGTCCCATCCCCAGTGCCAGGCTTAAAGAACCACAGGGATGTTGATAAATCGCCAACCTTGAGCCTCTGTCTGTCAGTTAGGGGAATGTCAGTCACTAGAAAGCTTGGGCTATACTTGTGCAGTCAGGATGGGTTAAATAGTGTTTTAAGTCCTGCAGTCCAAGGAGATATTGAACTGAGTATGAATATACAATAAAAACCCCTTTAACATACTATTAACGACAAGAGATTAAACATATAACATGCATGTAGCTTTAACAATTAATTAATAAAGTGACCTTCATTTGACCACTTTATTACCAATATGTACAGTTAAATGGAGCAAGATTTTGGTCAGACAAAAGAAGAAAATCAAAAAGAACTAGTGGTGGTGAACCAGTTCACGCCTGCGTACCTATTCACGCCCACCCCCTAATTTCTTCAAAACAATCACAAGTACACAATAAATTACCAATGTATATGATCAATTTGATAATTATCTATGTTGTGGTAAACAATATGAAAAATAAAAAATCTTGAAGAAAATTGAGAGTGGGTGTGAATAGTTACAGAGGCGTGAACTGGTCCACCACCACTAGTTGTATGGTCGAATTAAGGACCAGTTTGGTGACAACTAATCTGAATGTAAAAAGGCCAATAAGTTTTGCAGTAATATACAATTCATACAACTTCTAACACCTAGCTGTGGCCGAATATAGGTACTGACCAAAAATTTTAATGAAGGTTTGTCTTTGTTGCAGCTAAAATTTAGGAAAGTTCTAATTAAATGTATGGGTATACTGAAGTATATACTTTTTATCAGTTTTCTGTACATAATAGAGTTACGTTTGAAAGTACATGGTCATACAGAAGACTTTCAAAGAATAATTTCTCTTGAAAATATGTACTGTACTTGTAATTTATGGATATTTTCACCTGACATAGCACACTTTGCAATGACACAAAATTTGGTTGTAAATTACTACTGTAGCTAGTACTGTAATTTTACGTTCTGGTGATAATTTAAGTAGATTTTGTGTATTGTACACTACAGTAAATAATTAAACTTTTTTTCCTAAATTCGACACAGGTCCCGCTGCTGTTTAATTGTACTAGTAGACTGTTCAGTTTTGCATGTACACATGTCCTAAATGCAGGATATCCCTTACGTGATTTTTGGCCTCAAAAGGAGCTGAAAAGTGACCTTCCATTTATGGAAATTTCCTCACACATTGTCAGAGAGTTCCATTGTATCAATAAAACCAGAAGATATAATTGTATTAATATTTCAAATTAGAACTACACACAAACATGGATCATATCCATAATATTCTCTACACTCACCTCATACTATTTGATATATAAGCCATCTTTCCTCTGAAAGAAACTCAGAAAATTGACTGTTTTCCTGTTGCCCTGAAACGTTTCAAAGACCGAACAGCTGACTGCGCTTTGATATGATATTTGGGTTTAATATTATGCCAATTGTATCCAATAATATATTTAACCTCTGACACACTATCGTTGATGTTTTTGTAGAAATTTTATTTTCGTTTTTAAAATTGTCTTTTGTATGATCTACAAAGGTCTGGAATTTCCTAAGATATAGAGACCTATATACTTTGCCCATATACGGAGTTACATGCACCAAATGGCATGGGGTGTGTCACGTATGCAATCATGTGATTGGCCAATCAAGGCAGGTGTGTTTGTGAGGTGTGTAAACAAGCATAGTAATGTCTTATCTTTTCGCCAGATGGCGCTCCATCACAACGAAAACAAATCATCATAATACTGAAATCTGTCAAAATTGATGAATGAAACAGATTCAGGTTACATAATATGGAAATATGCCGTTAGGTTAAAATGTTGTGCAGTAATTGTTCCTTTTGGATTTGGCCATAAATTTTATAATATTAACGGTCAGGTATGATTTTTTTTGGATGTTTTTCAGTTAAATATGCTATTATCGCTCACTTTTCACAGGTGTGTGAATTATCATAATTGCATATTATTCAGTTTTGGGCTTATATAACTAGCTTACAGGCTCATCCAAAGATTGTGACTATTGTTTAAGCCGTTCCACTTCATTTGCCTTAAATTTAATGCAAACGGCCATCTTAACAGTTTCATTTTGAGATGAACAAATTTACCACTTTAAGGTTTAGGTGCTCAGCAGTGAAGTTTGTCACCTGGCATAAAACTTGTACTACCATAGATGTTTCTTGCAAAGAATTTCAATTAAGTGTTATTGTAAAATGGACATGGCAAATTCCATTGAGTATCAGTGTACTTTACTGGCTCAGCAGTAGTTGTCCACTTAGACCGAGTTTCTGTCCCGTCGCCAATTGCTATTGATATACTAATGGACACAATGGCGAGGGACAGAGCTCACATGTACTGGTTTTCTGTGTAAATTTTGAACGGCATATTTCTAGACATATTACAACAAGTATAAAGTGTTATTTGAATTATATTTTTATATTCATGTGCCGTTCACTAATATTTAAATGCCAATCAAACTGGCATGCATGTATATCAACCTGTTTTAAAATGTAAACAAACCGTCAATAGTACATAGTTATCTATAAAAGAAATTTTTGGCTTGTAAAAGCAGTTTAGTTAAACAGCATATGTACTGTAAACCGGATACAGTGACTTGGACATAATAATTACTTTTTAAAGTAAATAAAATAATTTCCCACAGTTCGAAATTTACACTGAAAACAAGTACATGGGAACTCTGTCCCTCGCCATTGTGTCCCTCAACATATCAATAACAATTGGCGACGGGACAGAACTCGGTCTATTGTCCACTATGGCAGCTTTGCTGTAATATCAAAGAAATTTACCTTGACTTTATCACTTTCCATTTTATCAGTTTATTCTTTGTTGTATATTCTGTGTCTGTAAACAACTAGTCCATGACTTGACATGTCCTTACCACCTGCTCTAATTACTGTAATAAAATGTTTATATTTTGTAACCTAGCTTTCATTCTGGTTTCTCATTATTTATGTTGTTATTGTTTTTTTTGTGTGTGTGTGTTAGAGCAAGTGATGTAAATTCGCCAATGTATGTAAATTCGCCACTTTTTTGGTTTTTGTGAATTTTACAGCACAAATATGAAAAATATATTGTTGTGAATTTTTATTTTAGAATAATGTAATTATAGATTATGACAGGCTATTTCACTGAAGATAAACTATTGAACTAAAGTTGCACTCTGATAGTGCATATGGTCTAAATATAGCAGAACTGTAATGGGCAGAGAGGCCGTAGTAACAAAATAGAGTGGCTGCAACCGTAGATGGGCCGTAACCGTGGATTGGCCGCAACCGTAGATTGGCCGTAACCGTAGATTGGCCGTAACCATAGATTGGCCGTAACCGTAGAGTGGCCGCAACCGTAGAGTGGCCGCAACTGTAGATTGGCCGTAACCGTAGATTGGCCGTAACCGTAGAGCAGCCGTAGCCGCATTGTACGGTGTGTGTGTTGTATTTATGTTCAAAGCAACAGGGTTGTAAAGCTTGGGTGGTATATTGTTGTGTCCGCAAGTTGCGGCCAGGCGGTAAATACCAAGTGCGGCCTGCCCGTCAAATTTGCCTATATAAGGCAGAGGATTCCACTGTAGAGGGGTGTGTACAATGGGTTTCTGAGTTGTGAGGAGAGAACAGAAGAGTGTTCAATGGGTTTCTGACTTGAGAAGTGAGAACAGAGGAGAACAGAATGGGTTTCTGAAATGTGAAAAATAGTGTTGTGAGAACATCTTGTACATATTTGTACATAAACATGTGTAAAGAAGTATAATTAAAAGATAGTTAGAAACTTTCAGTCTTTCTTTTGAAACTGTGTTGTCATGTTCTAAGGCGCAAAACAAGAAACTTTTCACTCGAAGTAAATCCCCAACAATATCATAATTTTGTTAAATATAAATAAAAAAATAGTTATCTATTGCACTGCAAGATTTTATTGTCCAAGCATTTATATTTTCACTGTTATAAGCATATTTCTGAATGATGCACTCTTACAAGTGATATCAAAGAGTATAAATTATGCATTTGTTAACAAATACCAACAAATATTTTAAACTTTTCTGGGACAAATCTTTAAAAAGTTATATCTAGGTTAATAACAATTTTTGGCTAGAAAAGGTGTAAAATATTAATTTAACTTAAATTTTCACAGCATGTTAGGTATTATCTTGGAAAAACAGTTTTTAAAAACCAGCAAATTTAGATCCATTTTCATAAATAATAGATATTTTTCTATACATAATAACAGCTCCCTCAGTGAACCCTATGTCCAGGTGAGTTAATTTTTTTTGCCCCGTTTTCGATAATGCAGGGTTTGGCCATATTTATCAAAGCAAAAAATTGAAATAAAAATTGTGACTTTATGTAGCAGAACCAAAAGTGCAAAAAAAAATGGGGAATATACATCACTCTAGAGGCATCTTTTTTTATTGTCGCAGTAGAGGTATCAGCATTAGCACTAAGACAGGAAAACAGCATAAAAGGAGTAAAAATAAATAAAACAGAAATAAAACTACTTCAGTATGCAGATGACACAACATGTTTTATATCGGACTTTAAATCTGCAAAATTATTTCTAAAAATGTTAAAAGATTTTGAAAACATATCAGGCCTGAAGGTAAATATTGAAAAAAAACTGAAGGATTTCTTTTGGGTACTTTGCAAAATAAGTCAAGTGACCCAGATTATGATCTTGGTTTACAGTGGTCAAATGAACCTATTAAAATAGTAGGAGTATACTTTGGTTATGATAAAGAGGAAACAGCTAATAGGAACTTTAGATCAAAACTTTTGGACTTGGAGAAAACATTAAACTTATGGAAGATGCGGAAATTAACATTTACAGGAAAGATATTGATAATAAAAGTACAAGGACTTTCTAAATTTCTTTATCTATCATCGCTGGTATGTATACCATTATGGGTGATAAAAAAGGTAAACTCACTGATGTATGCATTTCTATGGGGCAGCTGTCAAGATAAGATTAAGAGAGGTCAAATTATCCAGTCATATGAATTGGGAGGCCAAAAAATGCTTGATTTTGAATCCAAAATAGCTTCCCTTCATTTGAAATGGATGCAAAGGTATTATAGTGGAGCCTGTAATAATACATGGTGTACAATGTTCGAGTATTACTTAAAACAAAAATCAACACATATTTTTCTGCAAAGTAAATTTGATACAAAAGAATGTAATACAAAACTCAGTCCTTTTTATAAGGAGGTGATTTTACACTGGTCATCTTTAATACACACAAAAATGGTTTTATGTATGGTAGTGTATGCAATGAAGTATTATGGTATAATAAGTACCGGTATATAAAAACTGATAAAAGAACAATATTTTACAAAGAATTGGCAGATAAACAGATTTTTAAAGTTAAACATATTCTGAATAATGATCGGAAGATAATGACTTTCAATGAACTACCAAAACAGTTTGAGATACCTTCAAAATTTTGGTTTTCATGGCAAAAAATTGTTAGTTGTATTCCAAATAGTTGGAGAAAAATTTTGAATAGAAATATAGATGTGAACCAAACAGATGATTTGTGCATATACATAAACAAAAAAATGTATCCAATTAGATCCATAACGAATAAAGTTTTATATAATAAGTTTGTTGAACAAAAATTGCAAAAATCTAGGGGCTCGCAAAAAAATTCTATAAAATATAATCTGCATCAAGATCAGTGGCAGACAATATTTATGCGTCCACATAACCTAAAAGTAGAGAACAAAGTAAAAGACTTACAATATAAGATAATACATCGTTGTGTTACCACAAACAGTATGTTATACAATATGAAAATTAAAGCATATAATACATGTTATTGGTGTCATTTTCAGGAAGAGACAATAGAGCACCTTTTTGTAGAATGTCATAATTAAAAACTTGTGGCTTGACATACAAGAAATTTTAAATCAAAAATATAACTTTAGGAAAACTTTATCAACATATGATATATTGTTCGGAATTATTGAGCAAAAAAACAGGACTGTCAATGAAGTTAACATAATTATAATTCAGGTAAAGTTTTACGTATGGAGAGCCAAAATAAAAAAAAGAATGGCCAAAATTTCATACCCTGAAGCAAAATTTGCAATATTCCGTAAATAAAATAAAACTGTAAATGTTGATTAGTAAATATAAAGTGTAAATGCATAAATAAATTTTTGTGCTTCTTTGACCATGATTAGGGACTGGTAATGACAAAATACCTGTCTTGTGTTGTCTTTGTGCTGTGTTGTTTTAAAAAAAAAAAAAAAGGAAAAAAATGTTTGGATCATGTGGTCTGGAAAATTAAATTTTGACAACGTTTTTTTTAATCTCTAGTGAAACATTATCATCTTTTTAAACTTAAAATTCACTTAAATTTTAAAAATATTTACATAAAGAGGATTTAATCCCAGTTTCAACATTATTATTAAGTTTACAGTATGACTTTCATTTTCACTTTACCAGTAATTGTTTTAATCCTAATATCCTGAAAGTTTATGTTTTTGAAAGTATTTTGTTGTATTTCAGTTATTTTTTTATTAGATTATACATGTAGTTAAAAAAAAACTCTAGAGGCATACAGTTATGCTGTTATTTGAGTTTACATGCTTTCATAATTACTCAAAATATGCACAGAACAGTTTAATAGAGTTTAAATAGATGTATTATTGAAATATTAAATACATTATTTTAAAATTGATACGTTAATGTTTATAATGAAATGAAATTCTGAAGGTAACCCTGAAACACATTTGTATCTCCTCCAGCCTTCCCAGCAGCTTGTGCATGAGTGTATCAGATTATTTTTATGACAATTATTCCAAAACTGCTTATTAGATTTTATGCATATTTGGCAGGTGGGTGTTCTTGAACCTTAAGAAAACATCTACTGTATGATGACTTTAAACTTCCAATGGTAGCATCATTGTAGTGACTTTATGTTTTCATCATTTTCATTGTATCCCCGGACAAAAGTCGGGAATACTTAGGATTCAGTACGGTCACGCCGCCACCGCCACCGCAGAGATTTCCTTCGGATGCGATAACTTAAAAAATATTTAAGTTAGACCTTTCAAATTTAGTATGTGGGTATATATGGGCAATGCCACAAATGCTATTGTTTTGTAACCTTGACCTTCAATTTCAAGATCACTGGTGGCCTCTTAAAGGTCAGATTTTGGCCATTTTTTCACATTTTGGCCCAGTTCTCATATACTGAAAGTTAGGTCATCCTATGGCTGGTATATATAATACATATATATGTCCTCTGTAAGCATGCAGAAATTTGACCTTGAAACTCTTCATTGAAGGTCATCCACAGACCGCCAAAGTACCTGACCGAGGCCATTTTGGGCCTTTTTGGAGATATTTTCACACTTATTGGTGACTATTTGGAGGTTGAGTACATGATGGTGTACCAGTATCCAGGCTTACTGGTTACAGAGGATTGTTGGTTACAGAGAAAAATCTGCTGATTCCACCGTTATGGATAGGAAGAAGGCAGTTGTTTCATATGTGCCTACCCCTGTTGAGATGTAGTCTAATTCACCCAGTTCTGCCAGGTCCTATGGGAGCCACCGGGAACTGATTACAGAGCATTGCTTCACCTATAGCTGGTTAGGCCCTGGTACTGGGCAGGTCCACAGGACTGGTTAACAGACCAGCAGTTACCTTTTAAGGGTCCAAGTGGCCATCTCAGACCAACCAGTTACTGCCTGAGGAATTGGTTACAGGACCTCCTAGCTGGTCGAAAGTGTTAGACCAACCAGTTACTGCCCAAGGAAATTGGTTACAGAGAAATTCTTGTACCAGTCATTGGTCTTGGTGAGATGACTTGTCTGAACCTATCAGACCAGTTAGTCAGCCTACTGTCAGGACCTCCTAGCTGGTCGAAAGTGACTATAGATAAGAAGACTTTCCCAACAAGATTTGTCCAACTACCTGTTAGCCTTATCTTATCAGACCCCACACCAGCCAGTGACTGGTCCTGGTGAGATTCCGAACTCAACCGGACTGGTCAGCCTACTGCCAGCAAAAAGTCTGCTGTATCAGTTACTGTGCAGGTTCATCAAGTTTTTCTTACAGGTTCCAGTGAGATACAGTGATCCACCCTCCTAGACACCCATAGGTCGCCTCCACATGAGGCCGATACAGTGGCACTAAGTCTTGAAGAACAGCTGAAGGGTACCAGACTCACTAAAAAGGTGATCCCAGTTCACTCCACCCCAATCTAAAATGGTGGTTGTAGGATGACAATGTGCTTCAAGGTCAACCATAACACCAACTTAAATATGCTTTGCAAATCCTTACAGATGCATCAAGAAGGGCGAGTGCTCACTTAGGGGAACACACTGCAAGGGGAACCTGGTCATCCCAGAAGCAAGTTACACATAAAGTATCTGGAACCAAGGTGGTCCTTTGGCCCTAAAGGAGTTCCAAGACCTCTGTTTGAACCTTAGTGCTACCATAGCTACAGACAACACCATGGTGGGTGCCTATTTAAGGAGGGGGGGGTGTAAGTTGGACCCTCTTTGTGCCCCACTATGGAGAATCCTGACCTGGTGCTCCAGGAAACAGGTTCAAGCCTGACACATTGACGCTTCAACCATGTCCCGTTCGGGGATACACTGCGTCGAGACGCAATGTGTAGTTCATGTTTGGAATATGAGTGTACCTAAACCCAGAGATTTCCTTACTTGTTACATTTTCTTCTTGAATTTGTTATTGCTTTTTAGTAGAATGTGATAAAAATTGTGATGACACATAATTATGTTAAAAACTAGATTACCTTTTAAGCTTATGGCAGCAGGCAGATCTGGCAAAAGTTGGTCACTGCTTGACTAAATTGATGCTGAAATTCTTTCTCACTGGGTAAACCTCTACCACCAGAGTTCTTTGTTTCACCTCGCAGTCTATGGCATACACATTTAGAGATATAAGCAGTGGTTTTGTCATGTATATCCTGCAATTAAAATATTATAATTAAGCGTCCCGCAAGGGACGCTTGTTTGTGTATGGGAGACCTTCAGGCTCTGCCGGCTCTGCCGGCTCCGCATTTTGTTTTCCTTATAACTCTCTAACCGTTAGGCGGATTCTTTTCAAATTTGGCAGGTTTAGGCAGTAGCCTTGGGGAATTTTTTGAATATGCTACAGTGACATTTCAACCAATCAGAGAGGTCACATGACCAAAAATGTCTTTTTTCGATGGCTTGTCCGGATGATAACTTGAAAGGAATTTTATCAATTCACCTGAAACTTGGCAAATACATTCATTCTATTAAAATCTGGATTTTGGCAGTGATTGGTTAAGAAATGGCCGAGTAATTAATGATTAATTAATCATTACGAATTTTCCAAATAAGGAAAACACAAAAATGCTTATATCTCGAAAACTGTGCTAGATAGAGCGATTTCGACGAAATTTTTGACCCACAGGGTATCTCTGCGGAGTAGTTTTCCCAATTTTTAAAAAATTTTTGTCTCGCCCAAAATGGTAACCATTTTGAATTTTTGAAATTTTCGCAAAAATTGCAAAACACAAAAATGCTTATATCTCAAAAACCGTGCTAGATAGAGCGATTTCGACGAAATTTTTGACCCACAGGGTATCTCTGCAGAGTAGCCATGCCAATTTTCAAAAAAATTTTGTCTCGTCAAAAATGGCGGCCATTTTGGATTTTCGAATTTTTCGCAAAAATTGCGAAACATAAAAATGCTTATATCTCGAAAACCCTGCTAGATAGAGCGATTTCGATGAAATTTTTGACCCGCAGGGTATCTCTGCAGAGTAGCCATGCCAATTTTCAAAAAAAAATTTCTCGCAAAAAATGGCGGCCATTTTGAATTTTCGAATTTTTCGCAAAATTGCAAAACATAAAAATGCTTATATCTCGAAAACCGTGCTAGATAGAGCGATTTCGACGAAATTTTTGACCCACAGGGTATCTCTACAGAGTAGCCATGCCAATTTTCAAAAAAATTTTGTCTTGCCAAAAATGGCGGCCATTTTGAATTTTCGAATTTTTGCGCAAAAATTGCAAAACACAAAAATGCTAATATTTCGAAAACCGTGCTACATAGAGCGATTTCGACAAAATTTTTGATCTTCAGGCTATCTCTGCAAAGCAGCTATCCCAAAGAGCTTTCACTTGGTGAAGTTTCAGACCCATAGCTAATTGCTCAACTACTCAAAATGAGTAAATGCAAATTACCTCTAAAAGTATTGCAGATAGCCAATTTTTCTCAAATAACTCATTCACCTACTTTTGGAAGAGCTTTCACTTGGTGAAGTTTCAGACCCATAGCTATTTACTCACCTACTCAAAATGAGTAAATGCTAATTATCTCAAAAACTATTGCGGATACCCAATTTTTATCAAATAACTCATTCATGTACTTTTGGGAGAGCTTTCACATGGTGAAGTTTCAGACCCGTAGATGATTACTCACCTACTCAAAATGAGTAAATGCGAATTATCTCTTAAAAGTATTGCAGATAGCCAATTTTTCTCAAATAACTCATTCACCTACTTTTGGAAGAGCTTTCACATGGTGAAGTTTCAGACCCATAGCTAATTACTCACCTACTCAAAATGAGTAAATGCGAATTATCTCTAAAAGTATTGCAGATAGCCAATTTTTCTCAAATAACTCATTCACCTACTTTTGGGAGAGCTTTCACATGGTGAAGTTTCAGACCCATAGCTAATTATTTACCTACTCAAAATGAGTAAATGCTAATTATCTGTAAAAGTATTGCGGATACCCAATTTTTATCAAATAACTCATTCATCTGCTTGTGGGAGAGCTTTCACATGGTGAAGTTTCAGACCCGTAGCTAATTACTCACCTACTCAAAATGAGTAAATGTGAATTATCTCTAAAAGTATTGTGGATAGCCAATTTTTTTCAAATAAATCATTCACCTACTTTTGGGAGAGCTTTCACTTGGTGAAGGTTCAGACCCATAGCTAATTACTCACCTACTCAAAATGAGTAAATGCGAATTATCTCTAAAAGTATTGCAGATAGCCAATTTTTCTCAAATAACTCATTCACCTACTTTTGGGAGAGCTTTCACTCTGTGAAGTTTCAGACCCATAGCTAATTACTCACCTACTCAAAATGAGTAAATGCGAATTATCTCTAAAAGTATTGCAGATAGCCAATTTTTCTCAAATAACTCATTCACCTACTTTTGGGAGAGCTTTCACTCTGTGAAGTTTCAGACCCATAGCTATTTATTCACCTACTCAAAATGAGTAAATGCTAATTATCTCTTAATAGTATTGCAGATAGCCAATTTTTCTCAAACAACTCATTCACCTACTTTTGGAAGAGCTTTCTTTCACACACGAAAATGAAAAATTGTGAATATCTCGGAAAAGCTATTTCTTCTGCTTTAATGCTCGGCGGGAGATACACACCGCGGCAGTGGTCTTGACAAAAATTTTTGTCTCCCCAAAAATGGTGGCCATTTTGAATTTTCAAAGTTTTTGCAAAACACAAAAATGCTTATATCTCGAAAACCGTGCTATATGGAGCGAACTCAACAAAATTTTTGACCTGCTGGGTATCTCTGCAGAGTAGCCATGCCAATTTTCAAAATATTTTTGTCTCGCCAAATATAGCGGACATTTTTAATTTTTTAATTTTTTGCAAAACACAAAAATGCTTATATCTTGAAAACCGTGCTAGATAGAGCAGACTGCGCTGACTTTGGTTGCCACAACAGTATAAGGCTAGAAACGAAGCATTTTCTTAATACTTTAGCACTCACCTTTATATCCTTTTCGGGACGCTTTGTTTTTGCTATGCAAAAACATTATCTTTTTTTGGGCGAGCGATCCTCTAGTTATTATAAGCATTGAATTGATAAAGTATGTGCTTATTTTCTCACATAACTTTAATGATGGACTAAAATCACCAGTTCAGAAAAAACAAATAATGATATAAATTTTCAATGATTTTCAGAGTCTTGGACATGTCTGAGCAGTTTGCGGAAGCTCAGTCAAAGTATGTGAGTCCAGAGGATGATGGGAAGGATGAAGGCAAGGTCACTCTCACAGTCACCAATCCAGTGAAGCCATACATTGTGCTGAGTTGTGATGTTAAGTAGGTGCAAGATGGTGTATTTTGACAATTATTATGATGCCAAGCCAATACTTATGCAAGACCACGCCCAATGTTTTCTCTCCATTTAATATAAATATTTATCAGAAAATATTACATGCGTTTTACAACTCACCTTGTGTATTTCAACCTTCTAAACCTACAATTCATGGTCTAAATTTTCCTAGAACATAGATTATTATGGGTTTTATAAGGGTTTCCTCAGCTGAAGTCTGTAAAAATGTAAACCATGGTTTCAGCCAATCAGATTCATGGATGCTGCCATGTCATGTTAGTGGTTTTAAAGTTTTAAAGATTATTCATACCATCCAGATATTTCTGAATGTTTGGTGCCACAGCCCTACGAAATTGTATACCTATCTTTTTTTGTTAAAAACATTGACTTGTGTTGGCCAATTTCTCCTTACCTTTGAAATGGATTTGTCTGAAATCTTGCATATGGATAGTGTGCTGGTAATACTTGATTTCATATATAGTTTTTGGGCATTCTTGCCCTAACAAATGTGTCTTGATACTTCATGTACACTTCATTGCAAGTGCTCATTTCCAAACTTTTGCTCATGTAATATTTTGTGATTTTAAATTTTTTTTATCTCATATTGTTCTGATTCAAACATTTCTTAAAATTGCAATACTATTTTGTGTCACAGATCAGATTTTTTACTACAATTCACAGTAATATATGACTTTGTAAAACAGTTACGATGTCTGTATTTATTGGTGTACAAGGAATGGTATTTATGTTTTGGGATAACCCTTCCAGAAGTTAGTATATGGCAAATTTATAATTTATTTAACTCATTTATTATAATTTTGGCTTTTAAATCACTAACGTTATGTATATTGTCTCATTAATGTGATTCGAGTGTCTCGCAAAAAGAAGACATCACTTAACATTTTGAAAGAAATAAAAACAATATTCCTGTTTTAAAGTCAGACTGATTCCTGAAAGTATGATGGAAATATACAAAAATTATGTTAATTTTGCTCTGTTGCATAATGCTGTCAATCATAATGTACTGTTGTGATATTTTAGGTATGTTGTTAGCTTTGAAGGAATTCTACACCTTCTTCAGCTGGTAAGTATTAAATGTCAAATTTTTAAGGATAAGACTTGTTTAGTATTATTTGTGAACATTCTGATAAATGGAAGATTTGGTACTTAAACAATGTGAAGATTCTATTTGAATGTGTAACATTTTGTTTGAAATAAAAAATATGATATATCTTTAATTGTTATCAACAATAATCAGCCTTATTACTGTTTTCCTCTGTATTAATATCATTTGTCTGACAGTGAAATCATCTTTACCCACTTTACTACTGCATTTTCTTATTATAATGTTAGTTTAATGTGAAGTAGGAGACACTTGGAAGTGTTTGATAGAATGTTCATATTAACCACACTTGTGACAGTTTTAAGTCTTTGCAATTAACCTATAATCCCTTAACAATGGATTTTAAGCATAGTTCATTAAAACATTTCAGTCCTATACATGATCATCATGGATAAGGCCTTGTTATCACTCAGATCTTTTAAGTTTGATACTTACTACCTGTTTGTTAAAGGCTTTTTACATTAATTAAGCGTCCCGCAAGGGACGCTTGTTTGTGTATGGGAGAGCTTCCGGCTCCGCCGGCTCCGCATTTTGTTTTCCTTATAACTCTGTAACCGTTAGGCGGATTCTTTTCAAATTTGGCAGGTTTAGGCAGTAGCCTTGGGGAATTTTTTTGAATATGCTGCAGTGACATTTCAACCAATCAGAGAGGTCACATGACCAAAAATGTCTTTTTTCGATGGGGAAGCTTGTCCGGATGATAACTTGAAAGGAATTTTATCAATTCACCTGAAACTTGGCAAATACATTCATTCTATTAAAATCTGGAAATCATTAGATTTTGGCATTGATTGGTCAAGAAATGGCCGAGTGATTAATGATTAATTAATCATTACGAATTTTCCAAATAAGGAAAACACAAAAATGCTTATATCTCGAAAACCGTGCTAGATAGAGCGATTTCGACGAAATTTTTTACCCACAGGGTATCTCTGCGGAGTAGTTTTCCCAAATTTCAAAAAATTTTTGTCTCGCCCAAAATGGTGGCCATTTTGAATTTTTGAAATTTTCGCAAAAATTGCAAAACACAAAAATGCTTATATCTCAAAAACCGTGCTAGATAGAGCGATTTCGACAAAATTTTTGACCCGCAGGATATCTCTGCGGAGTACTTTTCCCAATTTTCAAAAAATTTTTGTCTCGCCAAAAATGGCGGCCATTTTGAATTTTCGCAAAAATTGCAAAACACAAAAATGCTTATATCTCGAAAACCGTGCTAGATAGAGCGATTTCGACGAAATTTTTGACCCACAGGGTATCTCTGCAGAGTAGTTATCCCAAGTTTGAAAAAATTTTTGTCTCGCCAAAAATGGCGGCCATTTTGAATTTTCGAATTTTTCGCAAAAATTGCAAAACTTAAAAATGCTTATATCTCGAAAACCGTGCTAGATAGAGCGATTTTGACGAAATTTTTGACCCACCGGGTATATCTGCAGAGTAGCCATGCCAATTTTCAAAAAATTTTTGTCTCGCCAAAAATGGCGGCCATTTTGAATTTTCGCAAAAATTGCAAAACACAAAAATGCTTATATCTCGAAAACCGTGCTAGATAGAGCGATTTCGACGAAATTTTTGACCCGCAGGGTATCTCTGCAGAGTAGTTATCCCAATTTTGAAAAAAATTTTATCTCGCCAAAAATGGCGGCCATTTTGAATTTTCGAATTTTTCGCAAAAATTGCAAAACATAAAAATGCTTATATCTCGAAAACCTTGCTAGATAGAGCGATTTCGACGAAATTTTTGACCCACCGGGTATATCTGCAGAGTAGCCATGCCAATTTTCAAACAAAAAATTTCTCGCAAAAAATGGTGGCCATTTTGAATTTTCGAATTTTTCGCAAAATTGCAAAACACAAAAATGCCTATATCTCGAAAACCGTGCTAGATAAAGCGATTTCGACGAAATTTTTGACCCGCTGGGTATCTCTGCAGAGTAGCCATGCCAATTTTCAAAAAAAATTTTTCTTGCCAAAAATGGCAGCCATTTTGAATTTTCGAATTTTTGCGCAAAAATTGCAAAGCACAAAAATGCTAATATTTCGAAAACCGTGCTACATAGAGCGATTTCGCCGAAATTTTTTATCTTCAGGGTATCTCTGCAGAGCAGCTATCCCAAAGAGCTTTCACTTGGTGAAGTTTCAGACCCATAGCTAATTACTCACCTACTCAAAAAGAGTAAATGCGAATTACCTCTAAAAGTATTGCAGATAGCCAATTTTTCTCAAATAACTCATTCACCTACTTTTGGAAGAGCTTTCACATGGTGAAGTTTCAGACCCATAGCCAATTACTCACCTACTCAAAATGAGTAAATGCGAATTATCTCTAAAAGTATTGCAGATAGCCAATTTTTCTCAAATAACTCATTCACCTACTTTTGGGAGAGCTTTCACATGGTGAAGTTTCAGACCCATAGCTAATTATTTACCTACTCAAAATGAGTAAATGCTAATTATCTGTAAAAGTATTGCGGATACCCAATTTTTATCAAATAACTCATTCATCTACTTGTGGGAGAGCTTTCACATGGTGAAGTTTCAGACCCATAGCTAATTACTCACCTACTCAAAATGAGTAAATGCGAATTATCTCTAAAAGTATTGCAGATAGCCAATTTTTCTCAAATAACTCATTCACCTACTTTTGGGAGAGCTTTCACTCTGTGAAGTTTCAGACCCATAGCTAATTACTCACCTACTCAAAATGAGTAAATGCGAATTATCTCTAAAAGTATTGCAGATAGCCAATTTTTCTCAAATAACTCATTCACCTACTTTTGGGAGAGCTTTCACTTGGTGAAGTTTCAGACCCATAGCTAATTACTCACCTACTCAAAATGAGTAAATGCGAATTATCTCTAAAAGTATTGCAGATAGCCAATTTTTCTCAAATAACTCATTCACCTACTTTTGGGAGAGCTTTCACTTGGTGAAGTTTCAGACCCATAGCAAATTACTCACCTACTCAAAATGAGTAAATGCGAATTATCTCTAAAAGTATTGCAGATAGCCAATTTTTCTCAAATAACTCATTCACCTACTTTTGGCAGAGCTTTCACTTGGTGAAGTTTCAGACCCATAGCTAATTATTCACCTACTCAAAATGAGTAAATGTGAATTATCTCTAAAAGTATTGCAGATAGCCAATTTTTCTCAAATAACTCATTCACCTACTTTTGGGAGAGCTTTCACTCTGTGAAGTTTCAGACCCATAGCTATTTATTCACCTACTCAAAATGAGTAAATGCTAATTATCTGTAAAAGTATTGCGGATACCCAATTTTTATCAAATACTCATTCATCTACTTGTGGGAGAGCTTTCACATGGTGAAGTTTCAGACCCATAGCTAATTACTCACCTACTCAAAATGAGTAAATGCGAATTATCTCTAAAAGTATTGCAGATAGCCAATTTTTCTCAAATAACTCATTCACCTACTTTTGGGAGAGCTTTCACTTGGTGAAGTTTCAGACCCATAGATAATTATTCACCTACTCAAAATGAGTAAATGTGAATTATCTCTTAATAGTATTGCAGATAGCCAAATAGTCAAATAACTCATTCACCTACTTTTGGAAGACCTTTCACACACGAAAATGAAAAATTGTGAATATCTCGGAAAAGCTATTTCTTCTGCTTTAATGCTCGGCGGGAGATACACACCACGGCAGTGGTCTTGACAAAAATTTTTGTCTCCCCAAAAATGGTGGCCATTTTGAATTTTCAAAGTTTTTGCAAAACACAAAAATGCTTATATCTCGAAAACCGTGCTATATGGAGTGAACTCAACAAAATTTTGGACCTGCTGGGTATCTCTGCAGAGTAGCCATGCCAATTTTCAAAATATTTTTGTCTCGCCAAATATAGCGGACATTTTTAATTTTTTTATCTTTTGCAAAACACAAAAATGCTTATATCTTGAAAACCGTGCTAGATAGAGGAGGCTGCGCTGACTTTGGTTGCCACAACAGTATAAGGCTAGAAACGAAGCATTTTCTTAATACTTTAGCACTCACCTTTATATCCTTTTCGGGACGCTTTGTTTTTGCTATGCAAAAACATTATCTTTTTTTTTGCGAGCGATCCTCTAGTTAATTTTTTACAACAGAGGCTGATATTTCTTTTATTAATGTGCTTAGTGGTTTTTAATAATCACCATGGCTTCACACACAGTAGCCAGTATATATTTGTAACTGTCACCAGCATGTACAAATGGTGATCATGGTACTTTGTAACTGAATTGTTAATCTTAGTTTGAATACTTCTTACATGTTAAGGACTCCTAATATCCATCACTGACAAATTTTAAATATTCTGAACATCGGCCACAATCTTAAATTTTTTGCCGAAAAATTTCATTTGTCTCAAAAGCTATTAAATATTGGAATCTTTGAGGAGTAAAGACTCCTTAATTACAGTCTGAAAAATTTAGATTTTTGGCTGCCATCTTGAATTTTCATGGAAATCGAAAATGCTGAGGAATTTTGAGCATGTATGAGGGCCCTTTGGATGGTAAGGACTCTTTATTTTTTAGGGTTTTTAATTTCACTTTTCAACCCCACTTTTCAATGGGATTGTCATAATAAAAAGGTCTTTTTGCGTGTCCCACAAGGGCGCTTGTTTGTATATGGGAAGAAATCAGGCTCTGTCGGCTCTGCGTTTTGTTTTCCTTATAACTCTGTGACTCTTGGGTGGATTCTTTTCAAATTTGGCAGGTGTATGCAGTAGCCCTGGGGAATTATGTCCACCCCACTGGGGGTGGGGGGTGGACATATTATTTTTGCTTTTTCCGCCGTCCGCCGTCCAGATGCTTGGTTTCCGCTCATTTGAAGGAAAAGTATTTATCCTATCTTTACCAAATTTGGTATGGGTGTATATTGGGTTAATAGCTTGCATGGGATTGCTTTTGGTGAAGATAGCTTTATAGGTAACTGAGTAATAGCTGAGTAGTAGCTACTTTTGTGTACTTTTGTTTCCAGGCATTTTAAGATAAAATATTTGACATATCTTTACCAAATTTGGTATGAGCAATAGTTAGGTCGATAGCTTGCTTGGGATTGCTTTTAGTGATAATAGCTGTATAACTGACTGAGTAATAGCCACATAGCTACTTTGCCAAAAATGGCAAAACACAAATTTGCTTCTATCTCCTTAACCGTGTGAGATAGAGCGATTTCGTCGAAATTTTCGACCCACAGGGTATCTAAGGAATGTACTCCTGGCAATTTTCAAAAAATTTTCCCCTCCAGCAGCCATTTTGAATTTTCAAATTCTTGCCAAAAATGGCCAAACACAAATTTGCATCTATCTCCTCAACCATGCAAGATAGAGAGAGTTCGTCGAAATTTTCGACCCATAGGGTATCTGAGCAATGTACTCTTTAAAAAAAATTTTCCCCTCTCCAAAAATGGCGGCCATTTTGAATTTTCGAATTTTTGCCAGAAATTGAAAAACAATTGGCTTCTATCTCCTTAATCGTGCGAGATAGAGCGATTTCGTCGAAATTTTCAACCCACAGGGTATCTAAGGAATGTACTCTTGGCAATTTTCAAAAAATTTTCCCCTCCCCAAAAATGGCGGCCATTTTGAATTTTCGCCAAAAATGGCCAAACACAAATTTGCTTCTATCTCCTTAACCGTGCGAGATAGAGCGATTTCATCGAAATTTTCGACCCACAGGGCATCTAAGAAATGTACTCTTGACAATTTTCAAAAAATTTTCCCTGTTCCAAACATGGCGGCCATTTTGAATTTTCAAATTTTTGCCAAAAATTGAAAAACACAAATTAGCTTCTGTTTCCTTAACCGTGTGAGATAGAGCAATTTCGTTGAAATTTTCGACCCACAGGGTAAATAACCAATGGACTCTTGGCAATTTTCAAAAAAATTTCCCCTCCCCAAAAATGGCGGCCATTTTGAATTTTCAAATTTTTGCCAAAAATGGCAAAACAAATTTGCTTTTATGTCCTTACCGTGTGAGATAGAGCGATTTCATCAAAATGTTTGACCCACAGGGTATGTAAGAAATATACTATTGTCAATTTTCAAAAGATATTCCCTCCCAATTTTGAATTTTCGAATTTTGGCCATAAATGGAAAAACATTAATTTGCTTCTATCTCCTGCGAGATAGAGCAATTTCGTCAAAATTTTCAACTCACGGGGTATCTGAGCAATGTACTCTTGGCAATTTTCAAAAAATTTTCCCCTCCCCAAAACTGGCGGCCATTTTGAATTTTCGCATTTTTGCCAAAAATGGAAAAACACAAATTGGCTTCTATCTCCTTAACCGTGCGAGATAGAGCAATTTCATCAAAATTTTCGAGTCACAGGGTATCTGAGCAGCGTACACTTGGCAATTTTCAAAAATTTTCCTCTTCCCACATATTGTGGCCTTTTTGAATTTTCAAATTTTTGCCAAAAATGGAAAAACACAAATTTGCTTATCTCCTTAACCATGCAAAATAGAGTGATTTCGTCGAAATTTTGATTTTGTCGAAATTTTCGACCCAAAGGGTATCTAAGCAATGTACTCTTGGCAATTTTCAAAAAATCTTTCTCTTCCCAGAAATGGCAGCCATTTTGAATTTTTGCCAAAAATTGAAAAACAGAAATTTGCTTCTGTCTCCTTAACTGTGCAAGATAGAGTGATTTCGTCGAAATTATCGACCCAACCAATGCAGAAAGGCATGAAGCTGAAATAATTTACATGTATACTAATAAATATTTTATTGCGCTACAATAGCTTACCATGTGGGACTGAATGCTTTACTGGTTGCCGCGAGGCACAGACGACCAACGCTCGAGAAAAACAAGCATGCAGTTGGTTCGGCCTCATAGGTTGTCGTGACGTCATCACTTCCTGTGTATCAGCCTCCTTTTCGTTGGTCGCCGCCATATTGGATGCTCTGCTAAGTTTTCAAAGCTGTTTTCTATTATATCTCTGGATATATTGTTTGTCATTCGTCCATAATTCGGCTTTTCCTTTATTTAGCAGTATAGAATCTTATACCCAATTTTCAGCACTTCCGGTGCTGTATTTTGTCAGTTTTTTAACGTCTTCTTATTTCGCGTGTTGTGTGCTCGCCACTACACTAGTACTGCTCGAATCTACGGTTCGGAGTATTTTCATATTTTATTGCATTAAAACATGGCCACCGCCCACCAGTCTTCTAAAGATAAACCCAGATCCAGCAAATGCAATCATTTCTGTCAGCCATTCGACAGTCATGGCTATTGCCCTTCCTGCAGAGATGCAGGGAAGGGCGATGATCTGTGTGTTACAAAAGCTGGTACTTGTCAAATCTGTGCGTCTTTCACAGACGAACAGTCCACTAAAATTGCTAATAGAAGACGATACAAGAAAAAACATCCCACTTCTCAGGCATCGGACAAAGATCGGGACGAGGTACTTGACGATTCTTTTGAATCGTTTTCTGGATCGCAAGCCGAACTTGAGGCTGCGGCCGATCATTTGTTTACTTCACCTCCACGTCCCAGACCCTTATCTTTCGATCCTTTGCCTCTTACTACACCAGGGCGTACTGTTCCTCCCACTCCCAGTACAGCCTTACATCATAAAGTCCATTCTTCTGTAGAAAAGTCTTTGGACCACAAATTTGATCAGAAATTTGGTGTTTTTCAGGCCAACATCTATGATGCCCTTAAATCTATGCGTGAAGATTTCCTAAAATCTCAACAAGGGCTGGCTGATAAGATCGCCTCTTCGGCTGTTCGCACCGAACCTCAGACCTCTGTCAGTGCTTCAGAACCCATGGATATTGAATATGGCCCTTCTCTTCCTCCTCGCCTTCAGGCCGAGCAAGGTTCGGACGTTCGTCTTAGCTCTTCCGAACAGACACAGTCTGTTCGACCCAAGACGTCCACTCACAAGGTTAGCCATGCTCCAATCTCAGGTTCGGGATCTGATTCCGATCATGATCGCCCTTCATATTCTAGACCTAAAAAGCACTCTGACAAGTCTAAACATAAGTCAAGGTCCGCATATTTGCCCTCATCGTCAGGGGAGGATCAGTCCCCTAGACGTAAACACAGGTCTCCCAAGCCCCAGAGAATGGCCTCTGGTGATCAGGAACATCCTCAAATTGACCTTGATCCGCCCTACTATAGGGATGTGGCTCTGGCTGACATCCCAAATCAATATGCGGAGGAGGTAGATACTTTTCGACGTATCCTCAAATTACCTGATCCGAGGGATTCAGTCCCCAGACCTGCTACTGCTATCATAGGTATCGATGACGAGGTGGCCGTCCAAGAGCTGAGACCTACGGGTCCATCAGCTATGTTGCCCCTCAACTCTGGTATAAGAGATGCCTTTGACAAATTCAACAATGACCTTATGGCTGCAAACCTGGCAGAGGGCAAATACCCAAAGCCCCCCCCCTTCCACTTCTAAGTGGTACAAGGTTGGACAACCTTGTTTTTCGGAGAAACTCCAAGATTTAAATGCAGACTTTGCCAAGATCTGTATATCTCCTAAACCTTCGGGGGCCCCTTTAGGCAAGGTCCCACTCTCTGTCCTCAAGGACTTAGAACAACAGGCAAGGTACAATCTAACCACATTGAATTTCACGACCACTTTTGCCAAGACATCCTCCTCCTGCAACTCTACCATGAGGAGGTGTCGTTATGGACTAAAAGAAACCTTCAAGAAGGTCAAGTCCCAGGTCAGGAAAGGTGCCGACCCTGAAAAAGCAGTAAAACGTGGTTATGATGAGGCCTATGACTACTTTGATCTCTGGGAGAAGACCCTCACTATTCAACAGAAGGCCATAACCTGCCTGAGCAAATCCCTTGCCCATATTTTACAAAGGGAACTTTACACAATGGCAACTTCCGGCTTGCTTAGACGTGAAGCCGAAATGTCCCACCTGCAGCCACAATTAGGGGAAACCAGACGTCAAGAGCTCAGGAATTCCTCTCTCTGGACTCGTTCCCTGTTCAACTCCCAGTCAGTGAAGGAAGGCGAGGACTTCCTTCTCAAAAAAGGCACCTCAAAAGATGCTCAGGGTTTCGGACCCTACCAAAATAAGCCCTTTCGTGGTTCCCACCACAATAAGAGAAGAGGCTCCTACAGGAAACGCCCCTTTGGGGGCAATTCCTCCCAAAGCAGCAACTATTCGTTTCCCTCTTCTAGAGGAAAACCAAACTTCAGAGGCTCCAGGGGTCGTTTTCGACCCCACAACAAAGGAAAAGGGCGTGGAAACCCCTCTTCCCAATGACTCCTATCAAGCCTCAATCAATCCACCAGTAGGAGGTCGCCTCTGTTCTTTCAGGAGAGACTGGCACGCAAACAATTGCTCAGCCAACGTGTTAAATATCATCACCAATGGCTACGTTCTGCCATTCCTCTCAAGGCCAAACTTGATAAGATTTCCTCTGATTGTGTCAGAGTACAAGGCCCCTCAAAAAGACCAAGCCTTGGCCGATTGCATCCAGTCTCTCCTGTTAAAGAACGCTATCGAAAGGGTGGAAAATGTAAAATCTCTCGGGTTTTACAGTCGCCTCTTTCTTGTACCCAAGCCTCACCAAAGGTGGAGGCCAGTAATAGACCTAAGCAGGCTCAACACTTTTCTACACGTAGAAAAGTTCAAAATGGAAACGCCAGAGTCCATCAGGACTTCTCTGATTCCGGGGGAATGGGTAGCGTCAATAGACCTGTCGGACGCTTACCTCCACATCCCCATCCATCCAAACTCAAGGAAGTATCTAAGATTTTGCCACAGGTCACAGGTGTTCCAGTTCACCTCGCTCCCATTCGGACTAGCCACAGCCCCCCAGGTATTCACCATGGTCGTCAAAGAAGTGAAGCTCATGGCCCTCAGCAGAGGACTCAGACTTCATCAATACCTGGACGACTGGCTGATCAGGTCTCAGTCCCAGGAGGAAGCATTAGTGAACACTCGGACAGTGGTAGATCTCACCCAGTCCTTGGGATGGATCTTAAACCAAGAGAAATCAGAACTGAAACCAACTCAGGTGTTCTCATTCGTGGGCTACGAATACCACCTAGATTCAGCCCTTGTAAAACCCACTCAAGAGAGATGGCTCAAACTTCAGGATTTGATCCTACGACTCAAGTCGAAACATGTTTTGACTGCAAGATGTTTGATGTCTCTAATTGGGTTGCTAGCCTCAACGGAGAAGATGGTCCCGGAGGGACGCCTTCACATGAGACCGTTTCAGTTTCACCTGAAAGAGCACTGGAAATTTCCTCAGTCGCTGGACAGCCTCCTTCCCTGGACAGAAGTCATTTCTGCTCATCTGGACTGGTGGCAGAATCCTGCAAAGGTGATGATAGGCGCCGACCTTCATCCCAAAGACCACAGTATCCAACTCTTTACAGACGCCTCAAACGAAGGCTGGGGCGCTCACTTAGAACAAAGTTCTACAAAAGGTCTGTGGTCACCTCAGGAAAAAGGACTTCACATAAACGTCCTAGAATTGAAAGCTGTCTTTCTGGCTTTGAGACACTTCAAAGACCAGTGTCAGGACCAAACAGTGCTAGTTGCCACGGACAACTCAACTGTGGTAGCTTACATAAACAAACAAGGGGGAACACACTCGGCGGAGATGTGCGCACTCCTGTGGAGACTCATGACCTGGTGCCACCACTATCACATAATCTTGAAAGCCAGACACATTCCAGGGTGCCTGAATGTGATGGCCGACCTACTTTCCAGGTCGAACCAGGTTCAGTCGACCGAATGGTCACTCCATCCACAGGTGTTCAAACAGATCTGCCGAAAGTGGTTCACTCCCCACGTGGACCTTTTTGCCACTCATCTGAACCACAAGCTCCCTCTGTACGTGTCTCCTATCCCAGACCCCCAGGCCTGGGACATAGATGCTCTAAACATAGACTGGACGGGTCTCACTGCTTATGCTTACCCTCCAACGGCTCTCCTTTACAGGGTGATCCAAAAAATCAGGCAATGCACCTGCCTGATCATACTAATAGCCCCAGGCTGGCCAGGGATGCCCTGGTTCTGGGACCTAGTGCAGCTCTCAACAGAGATCCCTCTACAACTCCCGGTGTCGACAACACTCCTCAAGCAGTCCCACAACTTTGTGTTCCACAGCTCCCCGCAGCACCTCAACCTCCACGCCTGGTCTCTAGGAGTGGACAACTCCAAGAACAAGGCTTCTCTGTGGAAGTGGCAGAGAGAATTGCTGCACCTCAGCGGTCTTCAACAAGGAACATCTACAAATCAAAGTGGGCCCTATTTGAAAAATGGTGCAGAGATAATTCGGTGGATTTCTCCTCACCATCTGTGAAGCAAATCTCAGATTTCTTTATGTATCTGTACCAAGACCTAAACAGGCGCCCCTCTACCATTGATGGTTACAGGACAGCTATTGTTGACACTCTGGGCCCTACGGCCCAGCATATTGCCCATAATGAGGACCTTCACAGGTTGCTCTCCAGTTTTCACAGGGATCGCCCCAAGAGTTCCAGAAACCTTCCTCAGTGGAACCTATCTGTTGTCCTCAATGAGCTCACAAAAGCGCCCTTTGAGCCTATGAAAGACACAGACCTCAAACATCTCACTCTCAAGACTGCTTTCTTGCTAGCTCTGGCCTCCGGCAAGCGCCGCAGTGAAATCCACGCCTGGGTCGCCAACAAAGTATCTAATCTAGGCCAATGGGAAAAGGTAGCCTTGTTCCCTTCATCAGATTTTATAGCCAAAAACCAGCTAGCAAGAGAAGGTTCTCAAAGTGTGTCTCCGGTGACTATTCCTGCCTTGACTACCATTGTAGATAGACAATTCAAAGAAGACAGGACCTTGTGTCCTGTACGGGCTTTGAGGTACTATCTGGACCGAACCAAGGACCTGAGAGGGTCCCGGTCCCTTCTTTTCATCTCCTTCAAGAAAGGACATACCTCAGATATCAGACCCGCTACTCTCTCTTCATGGTTGAAACAAACCATTCTACTTTGTTATAAGCAAGCAGACCAGCAAGCCTTGGACTTAGTCCAAGTTAAAGCGCATGACATTAGGGCCTTCGCAGCCTCTAAGGCTTTTTACGGTGGGGTATCGGTGGACCAGATCATGCAAGCGTGTCACTGGAAAGCTCACAACACGTTTACCAATTTTTACCTAAAAGACCTTACTTGGTCGGACAACGACAACAACATGTATCTGGGACCAGTAGTAGCGGCTCAACAGGTCCTAGACCCTTCTCCTCAGTGATGTCTTCTTCTGAAACAAAAGGGGGAGGGGCACGTCCGCTACAGCTAAGCCTTCAGGAGTCTCCCCAGGTCTAGGTATAAGCTACCTCATCAGGGTGTTACAGGTAAGGTCACACATATTAAATTTACATTAACTTTAAATTCTTGGGACCATAAGGTTGTCTTATAAATAAGGTTGCAAATGGCAATTCTCGAACCTTGACCTCATTTCTGACGTCATAGCCCTTAGGGGTTCTTCCTATCTGTGTACTCCGGGTACACAATCCTCCTTCCAAACACCCTACAGTGTACGACACTGTGTATTCTCATCAGGTTTTTGGCTCTTTACAAGTCCGACCTTCAGGATTGGGACTCTGTAAATGGGACTCAGACTGGAAATTTTTTGGAACTATTTTTTATTACTCTCAATTCGAGAAAAACAACATTCAGACCTTCCAGTCTCAGCTGTAATCCCGCCACCGGGCGGTTGAATTCAGCATTCAGTCCCACATGGTAAGCTATTGTAGCGCAATAAAATTGAAAATTTTAATTACTTAAATGTAGCTTTTATAAGCTACAAGCTTACCATGTGGGACTGAGAAGAGTCCCACCCTACCTCCCCGCTGTATTACAGCTGAGGGGACATGGGTTTAATCTCAACGAAAAGGAGGCTGATACACAGGAAGTGATGACGTCACGACAACATATGAGGCCGAACCAACTGCATGCTTGTTTTTCTCGAGCGTTGGTCGTCTGTGCCTCGCGGCAACCAGTAAAGCATTCAGTCCCACATGGTAAGCTTGTAGCTTATAAAAGCTACATTTAAGTAATTAAAATTTTCAATTTAAGCATCATTGATATATTTTACAAATGAAACAGGGTCTTGTAAGACTACTGTACAATTTTTGCAAAAGGTTCACGGGGTGGACATTACACATGATAATGTGTGTTCTTCTATGCTATCCTGTTTCTATTCATATGTCGCAGCTACTATCAACAGGGCGTCCTATTTCTAGTTTTTATGTCAGTTGACTTGTCAGTCAGTCGACATTATGTCGTCACTCTGCGGCGTGAGTGTCCACGTGAACGACTTCTCCTCCAAAACCGCAAGGCCCAGAGACATGCTGTTACTTTTAAAAGATACCTTATCTATCGAGGATGATAAATCGTAAACTTCATGCAGATCTGTCTGTTCGTCTGTTTCCCAGAGCCGTTAGAAGCGAGGTACCCCCACCCAAAGTATGAAAATTTCAACACTTTATCACAATTTTCTCATTGACCTTTGAAGGGATTTCTCTCTTAATTTACATATATGTACTAGGCCACAGGTAGATTCCTTTGTGTCAGTATAACACTTGGATCTTTCTTAATTATTTTTTTATAAATTTTTTTAAAATAATTTTTAATGTATTGATAAAATTATGCAATAAATCACTTATAACTTGAAAAGTATTGCATTTAGAGCATTTTGCTTAAATATGTTATTCAGCTACTTTTTTCATAGCTACAGCATGGTGAGTAACTTGGGTGTCTGTCTCAATAGCTAAGTGAGTAATAGCTACTTTTGGGCTTTTCAGTAACTTCCATCATGAGTATAATCACTTGTAACTTGAAAACTATTGCATTTAGAGAATTTCGTATAAATATGTTATTCAGCTACTCTTGGGTCAACTATAACATAGTAAAATTTCAGACCTGTAGGTCATGGCATAGCTGAGTAATAGCTACTTTTAGGTTATCACTGTTGAGTAAATCACTTATAACTTGAAAACTATTGCATTTAGAGTATTTTGTTTCAATATGTTATTCACCTGTTTTGGGGTCAGCTATAACATAGTAAAATTTCAGACCTGTAGCTCATGGCATAGGTGAGTAATAGCTACTTTGAGGTTATCACTGTTGAGTAAATCACTTATAACTTGAAGACTATTGCATTTACAGAAATTTGTTTAAATATGTTATTCAGCTACTTTTGGGTCAGCTATAACATAGTGAAATTACAGACCTGTAGCTCATGGCACAACTGAGCAATAGCTATTTTCAGGTACTGACTGTTGAATAAATCAGTTGTAACTTGAAAAATATTGCATTTAGAGTATTTTGTTAAAATATGTTGTTCACCTACTTTTGGGTCAGCTATAACATAGTGAAATTACAGACCTATAGCTCATGGCATAGCTGAGCAATAGCTATTTTCAGGTTCTCACTATTGAGTAAATCAGTTGTAACTTGAAAACTATTGCATTTACAGTATTTTGCTTAAATATGTTGTTCACCTACTTTTGGGTCAGCTATAATATAGTAAAAATTCAGACATGTAGCTCATTGCATAGCTGAGCAATAGCTACTTTGAGGTTATCACTGTTGAGTAAATCAGTTGTAACTATTACATTTAGATTATTTTGTTTAAATATGTTATTCACATAATATTTGAGTAAATCAGTTGTAACTATTACATTTAGATTATTTTGTTTAAATATGTTATTCACATAATATTTGGTCAGTTATAATATAGTGAAATTGCAGACCTCTATGTCATGGCATAGCTGAGCAATAGCTACTTTCAGGTTCTCACTAGTGAGTAAATCATTTTATCCACTGGATAGCCGCAGTGTGTAGAGAGATTTCACCATTACCGCTCTAATGAAAAAAATATTATAGCTACCCTGCTCAAGTTTGCAGGATATATTAATAACCATAAATGTTGCCTGGGAATATTTTTGGCCTCATTTTGAAAAACAAGATGGCCGCCAGGGACGTTTATTCGACTTTAAACAAGGACTTTTGTTGGCCCTCTAGAGCAAAGGGTATTATAGGTAGAGATCTCAAATTCGCAGGATATGTTCCTCATTATAAAATCTTGACTGGGAATATTTTTGGCCTCATTTTGAAAAACAAAATGGCCGCCACAGGCGTTTCTTTGTCAGTCATGAAAAGTGCTTATATCTCCCTTATTATTGGTCCTAGAGGTTTGGGATGGTAAACCAACTTGTAGGAAATCATGGGCTGGGAATCTTTTGGTGTGGTCAGATTTGACCTTTGACCCCTCCTTCAACGTCAAATGAGGATAGCCAAACTTAAAAGTGCTAATAACTCACTTATTATTGGTCCTAGAGGTTTGGGATGGTAAACAGACATATAGGAAATCATGAGCTGGGAATCTGTTGATGTGGTCCAATTTGACCTTGGACCCCTTCTTCAAGGTCAAACGAGGATAGCCAAACTTAAAATTGCTTATAACTCGCTTATTATTGGTCTTAGAGGTTTGGGATGGTAAACTAACATATAGGAAATCATGGGCTGGGATTCTTTTGGTATGGTCATATTTGACCTTGGACCCCTCCTTCAAGGTCAGTTCAGGATAGCCAAACTTAAAATTGCTTATAACTCTTAATATTGGTCCTAGAGGTTTGGGATGGTAAACCAACCTATAGGAAATCATGGGGTTGGAATGTTTTTGTGTGGTTGGATTTGACCTTGGACCCCTTCATCAAGGTCATACGAGGATACTGCATTTGCAGTATTTCTTTAAATATGTTTTAACCTACTTTTTACACTTAAACAGTTACCTTGTTACTTTCCTTCATAATACCATTTGCAGGGCACAACTTTTTTGTCCTTTTCTTCTATCAGCTTCAGAATTTCTTTTGAACATGCTGTTCAATTACCATTTACTGTACTTCTGTACAGCACTTTCCCTGATAATTATGCTTTCCTCTCATTACCTTCACAAATCAAAAACACTCAGTCAGCTGACACAGTGCCCGTTCACGGGCACTCTCCTCTTGTTTTTGCAAGCGATCCTCTAGTATTGGTCTTATTTTTGTTCCATATTTGAAAAAAAAATAAATGTACATTTAGTTTGCTTGGTATACAGTAAATTAAATTCTAAAAATGTAAAGCTATCTGTTCATATTATTATCAATGGGCTGGGCATAATATTTTGCCTTTTTCTGCCATCTAGCGTCCACTGTCACACTTTGTTTCTGCTCATTTTAGTATTTTACCCATCTTTACCAAATTTGGTATGCAGGATTATGAGGTCAGTAGCTTGCTTAGTATTGATTTTGGTTATTATAGCTTTAAAGTTAACAGAGTAATAGCTAATTTGCTATTTTGAGTAGCTATTTGGTTTCCATGCATTTAAAGGAAATGGAATTAAGATACTAAATTCTATTCAATCTATATTGGGTTAATAGCTAGCTTGGTATTGCTTTTGTGAGTCATAACCATGACCATTTTATAGTTTGCTTGGTATTGCTTTGGGTTACTATAGCTCCATAGCTTTGTTATTAATAGCTAATTAGCTCTTTTGAGTATATATCTCATAATTTTTCAACCATTCAAGTTATTGTAAATTAAAGATCACAGGCTCAACTACTTTCTCTGAAGCTACAATGCATCTACTGTTATACAAGTCTATCACAGTAGGTATGTGAGTAGCAGCTATTTTTAGTTAAATTAGCTATAAATGAGTACTTCACAAATATTACAGAAACCATTAGAGATGGAGCCATTTCAAGCCAATTTTTGGTCCTTTGGATACAAGAGCCCTGGTTTAGTGCCTCTGAAAAATGTCAAATTTCCCAAATTTTCAGCTGTCTAGAATTTGGGTGGAAATTGAAAATGTTATCTCAAAAACCATTAGATAGAGTGATTTTGAACAAAGTTTGGACCCTTTGGGTATTAGAGACCTTAGGTATAGTGCCTCTGAAAAGTGCTGAATTTTCTGAATTTTGGTTACCATCTTGAATTATGGTGGAAATTAAAAAGATTTTCTGTCTTTTAAGCTATCCGATGTTCACTTTCATCTATCTTTCTTGTTCACTTTCTATGGCATATTTCTTTCCATCTCCAGGGAAAGCTTTATTTTTGCATGCAAAAACAGCCATTTTCTACTTTGCATTTGATAATTATCCAGTCATGTATGATACATTTTGCAGCCAAAGTAAGCAAAGAAAAAGGGTCTTTAAAGACTACTGTACAACTCTTGACAGAGCATTCATAGGGTGAACTTCACACATGATAATGTTTTTTACAGCATTCTGTTACTTTTCATATACTACAGCTACCATTAACATTGCGACCTATTTCTAGTTTCATATTATATTTATAAATATCTGAAAAGCTGCACACAAGGATTTAATTATATCCCCAGACGAAAGTCGGGGATATATTGGATTCAGGTCTGTCGCGCCGCCGCCACCGCCGCCGCCGCCGTAGAAATTTCCTTGTGGACGCGATAACTCAAAAACAAATTAATATCTTTTTTTCAAACTTGGTACACATGTTAAGGGTGCCCAAAGGAAGATCCCTATTTTAAGGTGACCTTAAACTCCCAGTAAAAAAGAACTTATGGCCACCTTAAGGTCAGAAATTGGACTTTTGGCCACTTAGAGCCCTGTAGGTCACAAACTGTGATGCTCAGCTGGCTGAAATTTTACCTGACAACACATTAATATGTTCTTAGTACATGTGCGGAAAATCACGACTTTAAGTTGAGGAGAAAATTGTGTTTGAGGCCCATAAATACCCCCACTTAGGGATTTTTTGCTATACTTTTCACATATTTTGCCCTATAATTTGGAAGTGGTAATTCTGATGAGTCTCAAACTGCGCTAGGTATAACTTTGATATGTAATCCTTGTCTGTAGAAAATTTTAGGGCTGTAGGTTTACCCAAAGGGGTCGACTTAAGGTCTCAAAAGTGCCCACAGAGACCCAATTTATGCACTTTTTGCCACTTTCAAGCACTGTAGCTTTCAAACTATGTCTCTCATCTAAGTTAAATATCATCTGGGAATATATCTATGTGTTTTCTTATATGTGCCCCAACATTTAGGCCTTTAATAGACAGTTAACCTGTGTATCAGGACCATAAACACCCACCCGAGTGACCCTTATAAGACATTTTTCACATCTTTTTCCCTGTAACTTGGAAATGGTAAGTCTGAGAAGTTTCAAACTGTATTAGATATATATTCTGTGTGTAATCTTAGTATGTAACAGATTTTAAGTCTGAAGCTTTAATTTTGAAGGTCAAATTGAGGTCTCTAAAAGGCTCCCAAAGACCCAATATTTGGACTTTTTGCTACTTTTAAGCCCTGTGACTGTCAAACTATGTGACTGATAGAGCTCAAATCCTATCTGGGAAGATATTAGTATGTTATTTATATATGTGCCAAAAATTAAGGCTTTAAGAAGACATTTAACCTGTGTATGAGGACCATAAATTCCCACCCGAGTGACCATTTTTAGACATTTTTCACATATTTTGCCCTGTAACTTGGAAATGGTAAGTCTAAGAAGTTTCAAACTGTATTAGATGCATATTCTATGTGTAATCTTAGTATGTGACAAATTTTAAGTCTGAAGCTTTAATTTGAAGGCCACATTTAGGTCTCTAGAAGGCCCCATAAAGACCCAATATTTGGACTTTTTGCCAATTTTAAGGCCTGTGACTGTTAAACTATGTGACTGATAGAGCTGAAATCTCATCTGGGAATACATTATTATGTTCTTTTTACATGTGCCAAAAATCAAGGCTTCAAGTAGACATTTAACCTGTGTATGAGGACCTTAAACACCCACCTGAGTGACCCTTTTAAGACATTTTTCACATATTTTGCTCTGTAACTTGGAAATGGTAAGTCTGAGAAGTTTCAAACTTTATTAGATACATATTCTATGTGTAATCTTAGTATGTAACAAATTTTAAGTCTGAAGCTTTAATTTGAAAGCCACATCGAGATCTCTAAAAGGCCCACAGAGACCCAATATTTGGACTTTTTACCACCTTTAAGCCCTGTGACTGTTAAACTATGTGATTGATGGAGCTGAAATCCCATCTGGGAATGCATTATTATGTCCTTTTTACATATGCCGAAAATCAAGGTTTTTAGTAGACATTTAACCTGTGTATGATGGCCATAGACACTCGCCCAAGTGCCTTTTTTGACATTTTTTCCGTATTTTGCCCTGTTATTTGGAAATGCTTAGTGTGACAAGTCTTAAACTGTATTATATATAATTTTTGTTTGTTATGTATGTCCCCCAAAAAGTTTCAGATCTGTAGTTTAATTGCTAAGGTCTCTTTAACAATTGTAAAATGCCCACAGAAACCCAATTTATGGACATTATGCCACTTTAAAGCCCAGTAACTGTCAAATTATGTGGGTTATAGAGCTGAAATCTTTGAATTTTTAAAAGGAAATGCCTGTCTATTTAAATTTTGAAATGAAACTGGTTAAACATATTCAAGTAGACAAAATGGAGACTTTAAGTGAGCTTTAAGTCCCAATATTAATGAAATTATATCCTTATGTAGTAAAACTAGGGGATTTTTAACCCTCAACTAGCCCAGTTTTATTAGTCGAATCGTAGATTCGAGTTATGTACTGAGTTGTGGCCACGATTTTAAATTGGCCGTTTAAACCCTTAAATATCAAATTCTGCATAATATTTGTTCACATATCGGTACATTAAGGTGCATATTATACACTCTGCCATTTTGAAGATTTTTAATGCTTTTATTCAGTTATATTTTATAAAGTAAAAAGCTTGTCTAGTACTACGTCTGGCTTTCTGTAAGGTCCCGGATGTCCTAGAAACTATTGTGTTTGCTATTGTAATGGCCTACTCGAACGAGTCTTTTTTAACGGTTTCGTCTGCTGGTTTCTAGACATGGAAACCCCAATTAATTTATTGGTCTGCTGGTTTATCACGCAGTCACTGTTAATGTAAAATTGTTGTCTGCGCATCTACAGCCTATTACTAATTTGTGAAACAAATAAACCGCAAAGAAATTAATGAATGAAGTGACGTCACGGTAGTACTACACATTTATTGTTCAGCCAATCAGATTCGAGAACACCTCTGGCAGAGACAATGAAAATATTCAAACTCTGTAGTTCTACATTCAACCACTCGAAGGCACTTTTGCATGTACTAGAAGTGAGTGATGAAAACGTGAGGCTACAATGGGGTTTCTAAAACTAGAAGTGAGTGATGAAAACGTGAGGCTACAATGGGGTTTCTAATAATATTTTACAAATATATACTAGTAATCCAGCAATCTTTTACTGTCACCGCAGCTCACTCCGTGTTCTCGCAATATTTAAAACAAATAAAACATCAAATGCTGGTAGTTGTACATCCACAAAGTGATGAAAACGTGAGGCTACAATGGGGTTTCTAACAACATTTTACAAATATATAATCCAGCAATATTTTACTGTCGCCGCACCTCACTCCGTGTTCTCGCAATATTTAAAACAAATAAAATATCAAATGCTGGTAGTTGTACACCCACAGAGTGATGAAAACGTGAGGCCACAATGGTGTTTCTAACAATATTTTACAAATATATAATCCAGCAATATTTTACTGTCACTGCACCTCACTCTGTCTTCTCGCAATATTTAAAACAAATAAAATATCAAATGCTGGTAGTTGTACATCCACAGAGTGATGAAAACGTGAGGCTACAATGGTGTTTCCAACAATATTTTACAAATATATAATCCAGCAATATTTTACTGTCACCGCACCTCACTCTGTCTTCTCGCAATAAAATATCAAATGCTGGTAGTTGTACATCCACAGAGTGATGAAAACGTGAGGCTACAATGGGGTTTCTAACATTTTACAAATATATAATCCAGCAATATTTTACTGTCACCGCACCTCACTCCGTCTTCTCGCAATATTTAAAACAAATAAAATATCAAATGCTGGTAGTTGTACATCCACAGAGTGATGAAAACGTGAGGCTACAATGGGGTTTCTAACATTTTACAAATATATAATCCAGCAATATTTTACTGTCACCGCACCTCACTCCGTCTTCTCGCAATATTTAAAACAAATAAAATATCAAATGCTGGTAGTTGTACATCCACAGAGTGATGAAAACGTGAGGCCACAATGGGGTTTCTAACAACATTTTACAAATATATATAATCCAGCAATATTTTACTGTCACCGCACCTCACTCTGTCTTCTCGCAATATTTAAAACAAATAAAATATCAAATGCTGGTAGTTGTACATCCACAGAGTGATGAAAACGTGAGGCTACGATGGGGTTTCTAACAACATTTTACAAATATATAATCCAGCAATGTTTTACTGTCACCGCACCTCACTCTGTCTTCTCGCAATATATAAAACAAAATATCAAATGCTGGTAGTTGTACACCCACAGAGTGATGAAAACGTGAGGCTACAATGGGGTTTTTAACAACATTTTACAAATATATAATCCAGCAATATTTTACTGTCACCGCACCTCACCCTGTCTTGCGGGCGATAATAGCAAGTTTATAGATTTCAACACCCACTGCTGTCCTAAGATTCGACTCTGTGGCTGGCAGAATGCCAACCACTTCACCCTAGTTCAACTTGCCTCAGTTAATTTTGACACAGCTCCTACAGTTATGAACTCATTTCAGTTGATAATCACATACTTAAAATTCTCAATTATTTTTGTATTTGAGTACCCCCTTTTATA
Source organism: Sabellastarte sp. h YS-2021 (assembly GCA_964017235.1). Taxonomy (NCBI): domain Eukaryota; kingdom Metazoa; phylum Annelida; class Polychaeta; order Sabellida; family Sabellidae; genus Sabellastarte; species Sabellastarte sp. h YS-2021. The sequence goes on along the minus strand of OZ024930.1, from coordinate 106,117,684 downwards.
TAGATTGTTTGTTTACCATTTATGCTGTAGCACTCCATTTCTTTGTAGTCCCAACCCACATCCCCCACCCGGATTCCCCCCACCCACCTCTGGGACCTCCAGCTATATTGAGTGACACTAAATAAACAAAGGTATTTAATGATATCAGATGAGAAACCAAGAACTCAATGGGGTTGCAGATCTTGTGTAATAGTGAGAGAGGTGTGGAGAAGGGGAGAGGGGTGGGGGTGGGAGGTGGTGGGCTTCATTACATATAACACAAAGGGGAGTCAGAACTGAGATTGTGTCACATATTTAGGTTACATATATATGGACCACATATATAGGTATAGAGGAAATGAATAACTGAAAACAATTTGCAAATTCTAAAAATAATATAATAAAATAATAATATAAATAATTTTTTTTTAAATAATATTTTATTTGTGAACAAATATAGAAACAGATATGCGCTTTTGGGATTATGAATTTTAGAATGGACATTGAATCATCAATCATTTAAATACTTTGAAGGAAGATTGAAAAGTATGATGAGTTGAGTTAAAAATAATATTTTATTTGTCAACAAATATAGAAACAGATATGCTCTTTTGGGATTATTATTTTAGAATGGACATTCAATCATCAATCATTTAAATACTTTGAAAATAGGTTTAGAGTTATCATTGCAGGAAGATTGAAAATATAATTTGAGTTATGTATTCGGCGTCTGGGGATACACCATCTTCCTTGGGAAGATATAAACAGAGTAGATTGATGTGCTGAAGTTCATATAATAATGGGTAATTATGTTTTAAAAAATTCCCGATCAAAACCTGTGGCGTGAGTGATGACCTGTCTGGGGATATGTTGGCGCCGAGTTGGCCCAATCTAGTTGACTATGGGTTTCGGACCAGTTGACTGACTTTCATATTTATTAATATATAGTTATTTAATAAAAGAACATTGACCATTGAGATACTTAGCAGTTATACTCTCCATAATCCCGTCCTTGTTGCCCTTGTTTTGTAGGTTCTCTCCTTGGTGGCGCTTGTGTTCCTGGTGTCCAGTGGGACCCCTCAAGTGCCATTCCTGAGTCTGGTGTTGAGCTGGCATTGTCGAGTCTTTATCTTTGTCTCAGTATTGGCATTTCTCGTCACACTCTCTCTCTTTGTGCTCAATGTTACCACAGTCATCGAAGCATTTGCATTGAACTGGACACTCATTGTAAGCACAAAATGGCTTTACACATCAAAAATAATATGTATACTCTCATATGTATACCTTTGTATATTTAAATGAACAAACTATATTTCTGGTATGTTTACAGCTATAATGTTTCAATAATTTGACCTAAATGTGGTTGCACTGTGTATCTAGGCAATGCAGCCACATTTAAGAACCTGTATATTTGTGTTTTTACATAATAATAATGATCTAATAAGAACATTTGTATAGCGCAAAATTAATGAACATCCTCTAATGTGCTGGAATCCAAAAAAGGACAGTCCTTAAACATAACAAAGTTGTGACCCAGCAAGCACACACACACACACACACACACACCCGGGGAGGAGGACTATGGTCATGGTGGTGGGTAAGCTAGCCTCAACAGCCTAAACAGGTAAGTTTTGAGTTGGCTTCTAAAGCTTGAAATGGTAATTGTTGCAATAAAATTATCATCTAATGCTTTTCTTTTGTAAATATTTCTTCCTGTCAGAAGGCTTATTATAATCTTTCTTGATTTTTGCCTGATTGCTTCAATAAAATACTGTTTATGAAAAAAAGCAAAGAAACACAAAATATCTTATTGTTCAGTTCTTTATGTGACAAACTGACTCTTTCCCCTTCAGTGGCTCCATTGATATAGAAGTAACATTTATTTTGGATAGAATAATTACATTCAAAGGTGGTAGAATATGTACATATATCTAAGAAAATTTAATAATTGCAAACATTCAAACACCACCATTATGTTGACTTTTTACCATAGGTGTATTATTATAATTACTTAAATCATAAACATGGGATGCATATGTTTTTATAGGTTGCCACATTCCCTATATATGTATGTATAAGAGCGTATAAAGATATGCTCATGCAACAATATGACATGCAGCTATATACCTGTCATGGCAAGAACTGAGAAACTACAAGACATTGGTGTAATTGGTCTAATACAGCAGTGACCTTGACTTAGTAATTTGATACTGCCGCTTGTGTGGGCCAATTCCATGAAACTGTAATCCATAAGAAGAATTGTTACATTATATGTATTGGTTAATTTATAAAAAATGCCTTTTTGACCCATGGCAAACTGACCTTGATGTATTCTCACTTTGTTGCTGGTTTCTATTTCTGGCAAGCTATAAAGACACTGTAAATGTATACGTAATAAAACAGATAAAAAAAGAAATGCAAGGTATATGGTAATTTATTCTTTATAAGTTTGCATTTCTTTTTTGAGTAAGTATATATTCAGGACAAGTTGCAATTGTAATACAATAATCTGACCTCACTTTCAGGATTAATATCACTTAACTGTTTAATACAAAGTAACACATAGTATTTTCTAGTTTTTGGTTTTCAAACATGGGTTTTACATGTTCATTTTTCAGCTAGTAAATTTGACAGAAATTTCTTGATTAATATTTACTCGTCTGATTCAGGCATTTTGAGGATTTTTTTTTCTAATTTGTCAAAACCTGTTTTTTTTTTCTGGATGTGGAGATATGTAGAGGCAGATGATGCCCAAGTAGTTCAATCATTCAGAACTTGTTTTTATCACATTTCAGAACCTGTTGGTGCTGGGTGTCCTCAGCTTTCTCTACCTCTTTAGCTCCTCACTCGTGGCCAGTGCTGTCTCATACTACCAGTCACTGGCAGACCATGTGCCCAGTCGGACAGTTAACCACCTTATTGTGGCCAGCGTAAGTAACTCATTGCCCTTCACTCTACAGGTACTAGACTTCATACCATCCACTATAATAATGTGCCTAGTCACAGTCAACCACCTTATTGTGGCCAGCGTAAGTAATGTATTGCCCTTCACCCTACAGATACTAGAATTCATGCCATCCATTATAATAATGTGCCTAGTCACAGTCAGCCACCTTATTAGAGTACATGCGAGTGACCTCTACAGAATTCGTCCCCATCTAGACCTGAATACATCAGTGCTGTTAGCGAATGCTTTGGTGAGCAGCAGGCTGGACTACTGCAATTCACTCTTCTTATCCCTCACTGATTTTGAGTTAAGGAGATTGCAGCTAGTCCAAAACTCACTCTGCAGGGTTGTCACCCGTTCCTCTAAATTCTTTCACATTACCCCTCAACTAAAAAAACTCCATTGGCTACCAGTCAGATACAGGGTACAATTTAAAATTGGTCTTATTACATATAAAATTCTCGACCATGGTCAACCAGTTTACCTAAGAGAATTAATCCACCCCTACTCCTCTTCCAGAAACACAAGGCGAAGTACCCCCAAACTCAAGTTCCTTCAAACCCCCACTTTTGATCGCAGAGTTCACAAATCAGTTAAACACTTTTCTAATTCCTTCAGTCACTATGCCCCAGCCCTTTGGAACGCTTTCCCTTTCCAAGTAAGAAATAGTCCCTCTGTTGCATCTTTTAGGAAGCACCTCAAAACTCACCTCTTCAGCTCTAGCTTCCCAACCTAGTTTTTCTTCCCTCCTGGTCACACCCACTATCCTGGATTACCGACCTTGAACGCCCCTCGACTTCCCTACGATAATGATTTTGTTTAATTAGCGCACTGAGTTCCCCTCTGTGGGGAAGATATTGCGCTTGCAAAGCAGTAGATTAGATTAAATTATTGTGGCCAGTGGAAGTAATTCTTTGTCCTTCACTCTACAGATACTAGACTTCATGCCATCCATTATAATAATTTGCCTAGGAAGCACCTCAAAATACTACAGATACTGGACTTCAGGCCATCCACTATAATGATGTGCCTAGTCCCAGTCAACCACCTTATTGTGGCCAGCGTAAGTAATACATTGCCGTTCACCCTACAGATACTAGAATTCATGCCATCCATTATAATAATGTGCCTAGTCACAGTCAACCACCTTATTATGGCCAGCGTAAGTAACTCATTGACCTTCACTCTACAGATACTAGACTTCAGGCAATCCATTATAATAATGTGCCTAGTCACAGTCAACCACCTTATTGTGGCCAGTGTAAGTAACTCATTGACCTTCACCCTACAGATAATAGACTTCAGGCCATCCATTATAATAATGTGCCTAGTCACAGTCAACCACCTTATTGTGGCCAGCCTAAGTAACTCTGTGGTCATTTAGAGGAAGTAGAGTACAGTTCAGACAATATTTACCATTTCTGGTCATGGCTAAGCCTCTCCCACATCATACAAAAATGTACAGATGAAGTAAAAACTCATAGCAAGTCTGTATAGTGAAATGTAAAAACTGTTGTGGCCATGAAGATAAAAATTGCACTGTTAATTGCACTGTAATGAGTGTTAGAAGAGTACCCATGCAAGGTAAAAAATGAACTCAAAATAACTCTGTTACCATTTTAAGAGATAATGACAGATTGTATTGCTATTTTCTGTTGTAAAAACTAAAAATGCATTAAATTATTATTTAAAAAAAAAAATCATAAACAGATATCCAAGATCTAGTCCTGTGAAAAGTATGACACGAAGATAAACGGTCTTCAGAGTTTGGTTTATCATAGTGGTATTAATAATCAAATTGCACAAAGCAAACAACAGATGTCTTGAAAAGGTTTGTTCAAGTGTTTTCTATTACTTAGTTTGTGCAATTTTGTTGTATACACAACTATATTTGTGTCCATTTCTCTTTGTGTCCACCCGTGTACCATGCACACAACTTCAGAAAAATCTCTCACCCTGGTTGTGGCAAAATGATCCAAAAGTATTGAAATTTACACAAAAGACTGGCTTACTAAATGCATCGGCAAAGAGCCAGAAAGATTCGTAACATGAACAAAGTTTTCATGCCATGTTTTTATGCTACCATACAAAAAAAAATCAATATCATTCTGTGTGTTCTAGGCTCACAGGAAAAGTTGATGTTACAGATACCAACACCACAAGACCATGACAGTTTGTCAGTTGATAGCCTGTGATTGGTCGTCATGCAGTCTGATATATCTTGTTTTAGACTATCATCAAGTCCTTTTGTCTAAGGTATTATATGAGGACTGAATGACTTTTTTACCAGAATGTGGGGCTGACATTTCTCTAGACAGAAGCTTTTTACACTCATCAAGTGGGTTCATAATGATTTCATGTATGTCAGATTTGCTGGAATGAGAAATACAAAGACTTGGAGCAAGTCTAATCTTGTTTAGATATCAGGGAAGATGACTAATCTAAAACTGTCCAGTAAAGTAGATCTTGTTTCTATAAATTCATGCCAATATGTTGTATATGTGATTTCAGGTTGTGGGCTATCTTTGTTTCATATTGTATGCTGTCTCAGCAATCTACTCATTCCGCACATTGAGACAAACCAGGCAACAGTTTTCTGCACATCACTTACACTCAGCACAGATGACTCCCCAGCTCTCTGTAGAACAATCCTGATTTTACCATCTATTGCAAATAACAGTTACTGAATGTGAAATTAATCGTTGTATTTTAAATTGACTTACTAAGGACATACTGGTGTTGTATTCACCAGATGCTTCTGGCTTCATGAAAGTTTCATATGATATGTATATCATGGTAGAAAGCCAAATCTGGTACAATTTCAAATTCTACTGCTAGAAAGTCTAATTGGAGTTTGTACCAAGCTAAACTTGGTAGAATGTCCAATTTGAATTTCATTTTTGTACTCTTATTTTATGCATGTTGGGTCTTTTTTTCAGTAGAAAGTGGAATGAAGAGGAATTATAACCTATTCGATTTCTGATCCACACTGAATTCTAAAATTATAATGAGAACTTGTATCTTCGACTCCTATTAAATATAGAAAGCTACAGGTCTGTGATTCATTTATTTTGCAAAATCAAATTTTGAAATTGCAATAACTTATTTCACTTAAAGCACTGAATTAGTGCAGTTAGCCCATTCAAAGAATCAAAAGTCAAGTTCTACACAATAGAATTTACAGTTCAGAGTAAACTTTTGTGTTCTTTGACATAAATGTTTGAAAACTCTTCAGGAATATTTTCTGCAGCTCTGTAAAAACAATTCAAAACCAACTTGAAAAGGACTGATTTAATGCGTGAAATTTATCCATAATGTTGATATATTATTTGAACATGGAGAAACTTAATTAAATGTATAAAAGTGTAATTGAATGTTTACCTTACCTAAACGTTAGTATTTTCGTGTTCTATTGCCTTCTGTGCCAGATATGTTCAAGTACACTTTGATCATGACTGATAGAAGCTCCAGTTGGACTTTCTATCAGTAGAATTTGAAATTCTATGAGACTGGACTTACTAACAAGACATGTACATAATGCTCCAAGATCTGACCTGTAACCAAAGTAAATTTTGTTGCAAACAAACAAAGTGGTCAGCATCGAAAAACAGTTCTGTGCTCATTTAAGGCCAAAACCATTGCTGAGATCATCACAGAATGTTATACATTCAACAGTGAGTTATGGAAGATTTGTTGGTGATTTTTGTGACAATGTTTGTCTATATTGTTCTAATCTGTTGTGAAATGTCCATAAATTTTGTTTCTTACTGCTCAATTTTAAACTCAAACACTGTCTCCAGTGGACAGTAAAACCTGTTCTTGGGAAGTTAACATCATTTACTGTACCTTACACATTTGTTAAGTTTATTATTTTAGGAGTTATGTAAAACATTTGCTATAAGAATCAGTGAATCACCATATTAGATATTTCTTTTTGGTTGCAGTTTGTCATGTATGATGAGCCATACAACATTCCTTATTTAGTTATACACTGAAATGTTCTTTGTTCAGTTTTTTTTAGGATATTAAAATTGACTCAACAGTCATGCCATACAAATATATGATTATATGGTATATTTACCAAAACTCACACATTGGTAGAGGAACCTTGATTTACCATTCAGATATTTTCTATTGGCTTTTGTATTTTCAGGATAAATAATTGTAAATCATACAGTTTGAACCACACAGGGTTGGAAATTAAGGCATGTTGTATGAAAATGTTTTGGATGACCTCAGATATTACTGGGACAGTATGATTTGAACCATTCAGAAAAATATTATTTTTGTCCTTTAAATGTTTTTCAGAATCTACTCTTAAACATATTATTTAATCCACTAATTGTATCCCCGAAAAGCGGGGATATTATGGATCATGCACGGTCATCGTACACATATGCGTCCGCAAAGATTTTCTTGTGTTCAACGTACAAGCCACATTTCTTTTGGGATTTCTTTTAAACTTTGCAAGTAACTTGCTATGGCAGAGATCTGGCCACCCTATTCTTTTGGTAGCCAAGGAGTCAAAATTGTGCTCTTGGGAGTCAAAAAAAACGTCAAAAATTTTGACTATTGCTTGTGTTCAAGCTGTAGGGCACAGTTTCGTTTAGATTTATTTTGTATTTAGTGCATTAATTGGCGGGTATGACGTCTCACCACCCTATCTCTTTTGTAGGCCTGGGTTCAAAATCAAGCTAGTAATAGCTATTTTAAGCCCAGGAGTCAAAATTGTGTTGTGGGGAGTCAAAAATATAAAAAAAATTGACTTGTAACTTGAAAACTATTGCATTTAGGGAATTTTGTTTAAATATGTTATTCAGCTACTTTTGGGTCAGCTATAACATAGTAAAATTGCAGACCTATAGGTCATTGCATAGCTGAGAATAGCTACTTGGAGGTTCTCACTGTTGAGTAAATCAGTTGTAACTTGAAAACTATTGCATAAGTGCTTATAACTTGCTTATTATTGGTCCTAGAGGTTTGCAATGTGAAACCAACCTACAGGAATTTATGGTCTAAGAATCTTCTGATGTAGTCAGATTTGACCTTGGGCCCCTCCTTCAAGGTCAAACGAGGATAGCCAACGTTAAAAGTGGTTATAACTCGCTTATTATTGGTCCTAGAGGTTTGCAATGTAAAACCAACCTATAGGAAATCGTGGGCTAGGAATCTTCTGATGTGGTCAGATTTGACTTTGGGCCCCTCCTTTAAGGGAAACGAGGATAGTCAAATTAATAGTGCTTTTCAATGGATGATTATTGGTCCTAGAGGTTTTCAATGTGAAACAAACGTATAGGAAATCATGGGCTAGGAATCTTCTGATGTGGTCAGATTTGATTTGGGCCCCTCCTTCAAGGTCAAACGAGGCTAGCCAAAGTTAAAAGCACTTGTAACTTGTTTATTAATGGTCCTACAGGTTTGCAACATGAAACCAACCTATAGAAAATCATGGGTTTGTAATCTTCAGCCTTGATCTCTTTTATTATTGCTTCAACAGGTTTGCTATATTCGGGGATACACCGATGGCTCGCAATAAAGTGAGTGGCATAATTCTAGTTTTTGTGCATCACTTCTCATTGAAAATTACTTTAAATGTCTGAAAAATGCTAAATTGCACGATGTAATTATAATATAGTACATAAAACATACCATTTTAACTAGTCAGTGCTGCTCTTGTATTAAGATGAGCATTACAAAAAGTTCCATTTAACTGAAATACTACTTTGTATTCTGCAAGTTTATATTGTTATTTTTACACATACAAAGTATAAATATATATATATCTTGTGTACTTGCTGACTTGTTCAATTCAGGAAATTCCTTGGTATCGGCTTGGTGTTTGTATTTATTATGCCACAGTCACTTGTAGACATGTAGCAAAAGAGTAGAGGTCAACTCATCAGTGATACAAACTCATGATGAGGCAGGTTAAGTGTGCTTACACTTTTGGTGTAATTTTGCAGATTTGCTAGTTTTTCATGACAACTAGGTTAAAAGAATTTTATAGTGCCTCAGACACTGTAAATAATGCTTTGTAACTGTAGTTAAGTTATATTTACAAATGACTTCTAAGCACAGAGTGTTTGTTTTTACAGATGTGCATATTTTGATTTCACACAATATTTTCCATAACACTTATGACTTTATCACCATAGATTGGTCGGTATTATAGTGACTAATGTTCTGTAAATATAGATAGGGCTGAATTGTGTAACAGTATTATTATGTTATGTTCATGTACTTTTCTTTTTTTTTGCCCATTGTACAATGGATTACTGTTATGACACAAAGAACCTGGTTTTATGTTAACAATTATCTTATTCCATTACTGGAGTCATTCCCACTCTCCCAAGTTTACATTTTCCAATTTTCTTAAATTTATGCTTTAGTGTATTTCACCATTCTTCCATTGTTTATTTAAACAGGATCATCTCCCATGACTTGTTAAATAACACCAGCGCTGCTTTGTTGAATGAAATAACGTATTCATAAATGAACTACTACAAAAGAATCGGTGTATTTTTATTTATATTTTTCACCATATATAGACCAGTGCACTAATTGGCTAAGAAATTGTTTGTGTCTGCTGCTTTTGTAGTTTACCTTTTGGAAATACATTATTGTAAAGATGTACATGTGTTAACAAATATGAACTTTTGTTGTTGTGTTCTGGAGGAAACTGTCTCTACTGTTGTCAGATATTGTAATGCACTATGTTTAGTATGTTCACTATGCTCTTGACCTTAACAACGATACTGGATACAAAGATTTGACTTGTTAGGTGTTGTGCTTCCTCCCGTCATACCATAGACTCTTTATGGCACAAACTTAACTTCATGATACATTGTGATGCAGTATTAAATAAAATTCCCTTCAAAGTACATCTGCAGAATAATATGTAAATACAACATCTCCATAGCCACCAAGTACAATAATAATAATAATGCAATATTGAAAATTAATACACACTTTACCTGAAACACATCAAGCAAGTTAGATAATAAGGTTCTCCAAAGTTTAATCATTTTGTGAAATGCCTGGATAATTATGTACGCTTACTTAGTAAATCATTCATTTTGTGAAATGCCTGGATATATTCCTCAGCAAATATATACCTCAGTAAACATGCCAGAGTGAATCAGTCATTACACCAATTTTTATGTCAGCTGACTTGTCAATCACCTGACATTATGTCGTCACTCTGCGGCATGTACGTACATGTCCGCGTGAGCAACTTCTCCTCCAAAACTACAAGGCCCAGATACATGCTGTTTTTTTTTTTAAAGGTACCTTATCTGTCGAGGATAAAAAATTGTTCCAGGCATGCAGATCTGTTTGTTCGGCTGTTTGCTAGAGCCATTACAAGTGAGGTCCCCCCCCCCACCCTAAGTGTGAAAATTTCAACCTTTATCACAATTTTCTCATTGACTATTGAAGGGATTTCTCTCATAGCTTGCACATATATACTAGGCCACAAGTAGATTCCCTTGTGTGAGTATCAGGCCTGGATCTTAATTTTTTTTTTTATAAATTTTTAAAATAATTTTTAATATAATAAAATTCCTGAAATTATGCACTAAATCAATCAACTTGAAAAGTATTGCATTTAGAGCATTTTGTTAAAATGTGTTATTCAGCTTTTTCCGTAGCTAAAACATGATGAGAAACTTGTGAGTCTATCCCAATAGCTAAGTGAGTAAAATCACTTGTAACTTGAAAACTATTGCATTTAGAGAATTTTGTGTAAACACTTTATTCAGCTACTTTTGGGTCAGCTATAACATAGTAAAATTTCAGACCTGTAGCTTATTGCATAGCCGAGTAATAGCTACTTTGAGGTTATCACTGTTGAGTAAATCAGTTGTAACTTGAAAACTATTACATTTAGAGTATATTCTTTAAATATGTTATTCACTACTTTTGGATCATCTATAAAATTGTAAATTTGCAGACCTGTAGCTTATATCATAGCTGAGCAATAGCTATTTTGAGGGCATCAGTGTGGAGTAAATTAGTTGTAACTTGAAAACTATTGCATTTACAGAAATTTGTATAAATATGTTATTCAGCAACTTTTCAGTCAGCTATAACATAGTAAAATTGATGTACTTTTGAATCAGCTAGAATATGGTGAAATTGCAGACCTGTAGCTCATGGCATAGCTGAGCAATAGCTATTTTCAGGTTCTCACTGTTGGGTAAAACAGTTGTAACTTAAAAACTATTGCATTTACAGTATTTGTTTAAATATGTTATTCACCTACTTTTCCATCATCTATAACCTAGTGAACTTGCAAACCTGTAGCTCATTGCAGAGCTGAGTAACAGCTACTTTCAGAATATAGCTGTTGAGTAAATAAGTTGTAACTTTAGAGTATTTTGTTTAAATGTGTTGTTCTTCAAATTTTTGGTCAGCTAGAACATAGAAAAATTGCAGACCTGTAGCTCATTACATAACTGAACAATAGCTACTTTGAGGTTCTCACTGTTGAGTAAATGAGCTGTTACTTGAAAACTATTGTATTTAGAGAATTTTGTTTAAATATTTTGTTCATGTACTTTTGAATCAGCTATAACATAGTGAAAATGCAGACATGTAACTTATGGCACAGCTGAGCAATAGCCGTTTTCAGGTTCTCACTATTGAGTAAATCAGTTGTAACTTGAAAAATATTGCATTTAGCATATTTTGTTTACATATGTTATTCACTTACTTTTTGATCACCTACATATGGGTAGCTCATGACACAGTTGACCAATAGCTACGTTCAGGTTCTTACTGTTGAGTAAATCCGTTGTAACTTGAAAACTTTTGCATTTAGAGAATTTTGTTTAAATATGTTATGCACCCATTAATGGATCACCTATAACATACTAAAATTGCAGGCATGTAGCTCAATGTATAGCAAAGCAATAGCTACTGTCAGGTGCTCACTGTTGAGTAAATCAGTTGTAACTTGAAAACTATTGCATTTAGAGAATTTTGTTTAAATATGTTATTCACCTACTTATGGGTCAGCTGTGTCATAGTGAAATTGTAGACCTGTAGCTGATGGCATAGTTGAGCAATAGCTACTTTCAGGCTTTCACTGTTTAGTAAATGAGTTGTAACTTGAAAACTATTGCATTTAGAGAATTTTGTTTGAATATGTTATTTACCTACTCAAGGGTCACTAATAATATAGGGAAATTGCAGGCCTGTAGCTCATTGTATAGCTGAGCAATAGCTACTATCAGGTTTTCACTGTTAAGCAAATCAATTGTAACTTGAAAGTTATTGCATTAGAGAATTTTCTTTAAATAATTTATTCACCTTCTTTTGGGTCAGCTATAACATAGCAAAATCGCAGAGCTGTAGCTCATTGCATGGCTGAGCAAAAGTACTTCAACATTCTTACTGTTGAGGAAATTACTTGCATTGCATTTACAGTATTTTCTTCAAATATGTTTTCACCTACTTTTTACATCTTAAGAGTTAACTGTACTGCTGAATACCATTTGCAGGGCACAACTTTTGTGTCCTTTCTTCATTCACTTCTACTCTGAACTCAAAACACACAGTCAGCTGACACAGAACCCGTTCACGGGCACTGATTGCTTGTGTGAAGTATGTTTTAAGTGATTCATTTTGTTAATGCCTGGATATATGCCAAAGGGAATCAATCATTTTGAGAAATATCTAAAGATTTCCCAGCATTCAGAAAGATGTCTGATTACACACATTCTCTTGTAATACAAATTATTTTATTCACCTTGCTTTTAGACCACAAGAAAAAGTTTGACACTGCCATTCACATACTGTGGAAAAGGTTTAAACAATTTTTAACAATTAACCTCAAGTATTCTTCAATGTGTTCAGTTTTATCTATTACATGTATGACACTGTATATATACTTCACTCAGTGTTTTTAACTTAAAGGTAAAGGTATCCACATCTTTTTATCATGAATTCCTTTTTAATCTGTGAGAGAATACACAATGAAAACATGTGAATTTTTATTATGTTTGTACTTAAAAATCAGAGATTTTCACTTTGGTTATGTTGATTAAATAGGCAACTGGCAAAATGATGTTCTTAATCATTTTCAGAAAATATTTGTCAGTTGAAAAGTAATGAGTTAAAAAAAAGACTTTACAGTTATAAATTAATGCTTAAAAATAAAATAACAGAAGAGAAATTACAAGAAACGGGCTGATATTTTATTTTACTTTATCATGTTTAGATGTAAACATTGATGCATATTTTGTGGATAAAACTTGCAGAAAGTTATCTAGAGTATTTTATGATGTTTGTGATCTTCCAGCAGTAAAGGGTAATCTAGCTGTATCTATTTTAGATTTCTTACTCCACACAAAATCAGAATGTCCACGTAAAATACTGGGCCTGTTTCACAATTCTTCCACTACAGTGAATATTCTCAGTAAAGCCTGAGAAATGAATCTAAAGAACTCATTACATAGAAAATCTGCTAGACTTTCAGCAAATTTGTCCTTATTTTGTTTATTTTATGACTATTTCGACATATGGTGAATTTCAGATATGCGGCAAATTTTAGATTCCTTATGCCCCTTTCACACTACAGGCGGTCGTCCCGTGGTTAGAAGTTTTTCTCGGCGGCAGAACCTTAACTCACCTTATGTCGCAGTATTACACCAAAAGACAAATGAATCACAACCTTATATACACCGTGGCCCACACCTCATGGTGCCGAAATCAGAGGCGGAAACTTTAAACAGTTTAAAACTTCCATAGGATTTGCAAAGTAATGGACGCTTCACCACTGGCTTGCAAGGTCGTCTATGGACGTCAGACGGCAATTTAAGGACAGGGACGTTTCCCCACACGCGGCCTACCGCCTGTAGTGTGAAAGGTGTATAGAGTAAGAAATCTAAAATTCGCCAGGAATCTGAAATTCGCCACCTCTAAAACCTTAGTTAATTTTATGAAGAAAATGATGTTTTTGTCTAAAAATTGGTATTTTTCAGTTCAAAAAGCCTTAATTTACTATACAGTCAACAAATCTCACCACAATTCATTTATTTTATTAGTATTTTCACAAGTGGCAAATTTCAGATATGTGGCGAATTTTAGATTTCTTACTCTAACACTTTTTGGGTACTGTATGAAGTCTGTAAACTGTCAGAGTGACATTACTGGGGTTTTTGTGTGTGTGTGTGCGAATTTTACATTTAACTCATACAAAGTTTATATGAACAAAATTTTCCTTTGCATTTAAAGTGAACATGTTTTAGCCAGTAGTTGAAGTGAGATTGTACAAATGATGTTTCTTATTTACAGAAGTTTATTTGTTAATGTTTCTTTTTTTGTTTCATGTATCATGTACCCTTTACAAAATATGACTCTTATCTACATGTAAAGTTTTATTTTATTGCTTGGTCCCAGATCTCTGTCGAGAACACTTTTGCAAATCAAAAAAATGAAGAAAACTTTGTGGTTTTGCACAACCACCTAACCAGTTTGATTCATCTCATATGGATATATTTTAAATAATGAGACAGACTTGTTCAAAAAATAAGTTTATTGTTTCAACAGAGATACACACATGAATGTTTGAGATATTTGTATCTCTATTCATCATTCTGCCTGTGATGTAGCAAATTTTATTCTTCAATATCAGATGTCAGCATTGATTCTTCAAAACATCATGTATATATGTTACAGGCAAATTGTGCAATCAGGCATTTCACGAAATGGCTGGAATCTTCAGACATTTTTAAAATTCCTGATTACACAGTTTACCTGTAACATATATAAAGCAGAAACTAGAATTCCAAACTCAACCTTATTAATATAACCATATAGCTATGTCAGTATACTGATAACAATGTTAGACTTAACAAATAAGTTTGTCATTCTATCACACAGTTTAATAAGAACATTTTATTGCGAAAAATACACTTACCATTTCCTGACCATAGCTATTTGTTGGTGCCATCCAACTCACTGGCCAACGTTGAGAAACGTTTCATACTACCTTAAGAAGCCAGTGAGTGAGTGTGGAAGTAGGAAGCCCCCAATGGTCATGTGACCACGCCAATAGGCGCCATTCATTGTTTTTGTTGGCCATACTTGAGTGTGGATGTGTATTGGAATCTTTCGTTTTTTCTGGAAGTTTTCTGGAATTATTGTGGATTTTGACTGTTCTGAGGTAAGGCATATGTTGTAACAATGTCTTCCCAGGATAAAATTTAAAAAGGACAGAGGAAAAGTGCTTTTTGTGGCCATTTTATGGCAGAATGGGATGAGCACCATTATTGTCCAAAGTGTAGGGATGACTTGAAGGGTGACGATCCCTGTGCTAATTCTCAGGATTGTGTGATTTGTTCAACCTTTTCTGAAGATCAGAAAAAGAAAATTAGGAATAGAAACAGATACAAGAGCAAGAAGGATCAGAATTCATCTGTTTCAGTGGATAATGGCGGTAAAAAAGGGAGTATTGATGATTCTTTGTTAGACGAGGATGAAGTTTCTTTTACTATGTCTTCCCAAGTTCCTGTTTCTCAGAAAAATAGATCTTTGGAAGATAAATTGGACAGATTTTTCAGTGAGTTTGCAGTTTTATCACAAAGAATTCAGACTTTGGAACAGAAAGACTCTGAAACTACCGGCAGTCATGTTAGCTCCGGTAGGGACAGTGTACAGGTTGCTAAGCAACCGGTGGTGAGATCTAAATCTCAACCGGTTTCTTCTGCGAGTTCTTCCCTCCCGAAAAGATCTGCTACCATCACCAGGTCTGAATTTGATCAGCAGTCTACATCCGGTCAGGGGTTGGATGAAACCGGTGGTGTGGCATCATGTAGAAAGATATCTTATTCTCAGTCTTCTGATAAACCGGATCCGGATCCTGAGGGTGATTTTCGCTCTAGGGAAGAAGATTTTCCAGGTTATACTGAAACTTTGGAAACCATTAAAAAGTGGCTAGATTTAGAGGTCAAGAATGTGGAATGTTTTGTACCTCCATCAGTTTTTTCAAGCAGAGATCAGGTCAAGAAGTCTGTGCAACAGTCTATGGCTTTGCCTCCTGCCCAACCTTTAGTAGAACTTTGGAAATATAAGGAGTTCTCGGCTTTGGGCAGCAATGATGTTGATGATGCTGACCCTCATCACCCTCCTTTATCCAGGGGTCATTTTCTTAATTTTCCTAAACCTCAAATGAAGTTTTACCAGGTTTCTCCACAGTCCTTTTCTTTGGCTGCTCCTAGGATTCAGGATGCGTTTAAGAACATTGTAACTCCTCCATATCAGCCACCTTCTTCACTTTCAGTGCCTTTGAAACAATATTTGACTTGGGAGACTGTTTCTAGGGAAAATATTCAGATTCTAAACCATGTCTTTTGGTTTAAGGCAGCCATGGAAAAAGCTACTAATGAGATGTTTACTGAATTGGACAAAATGAAGGATTCTTCTGATCAAGAAGATATTCAACAGAGTATGAATTTTTTGCAAAATACCTCCATGACTTTTGCTTCAAATTTATTACTGAACAGAAGGGATAATTTTTTGAAGCTCTGTCACAGGGATGTGACGGATAAAGATGTGGCTAGATTGAGAAATGCTTCTCTTACAAAGAAAGAACTGTTTAATTCAAAGGTTTTAGCTGAAGTCGAACAAAACTTCATTCAGTGGAGCCAGATAAACCGGGAGCCGGCTTTTAAGAAACACAGAGGTGAATCCTATGGTTCCCGTTCTTTTGCGGATTCAAAGAAAGAACAGCCACAAAACAGGTACCAGAATGCAGCGTTTCAAAATTTTCGACCTCAAGGCAAGCAAAATGATCAAAACAAAAGACAATCTGGCTCCTACAGCTCCAACAGAGGCTCTGCCCGAGGGGGTAGGGGCAGGAGGAAGTGACTACGTGAAGGTAAGCCCAAAATATCCTGGTTCCCGTTTACAAGCTTATTGGAAAGTGTGGGAAAATTTCAAGGTGCATCCGAGAGTAGTTCTTGTTTTAAAACAAGGTTATTGTCTTCCATTCAAAGAAAAACCACCTCTGACCCGGTTTCCGACTATCAAAAGCAGTTATTCATCCAGTAAAGCAAAAAGCCTTGCTGGAAGCGGTTCAACAAATGGTTCAAAAAAGGGCAGTGGTTCCAGTTCAAAACAAGAACTCTCTCGGATTCTACAGTCGTTTGTTTCTGGTTCCAAAACCAGAAAACAAATGGCGACCAGTAATAGATCTCAGTGTGGTAAATACATTCTTACATGTTCCCACTTTCAAAATGGAAACTGCAGAAGTCATTCGGGCTTCTCTTCAAGCAGGCGAGTGGGTGGCTTCCATAGATCTCACCGACGCTTATTTTCATGTACCCATACACCAAAAGTTTCAAAACTATCTGCGCTTTCATGTACAGGGTCAGGCGTATCAGTTCAGAGCCCTACCCTTCGGGATCGCGACTGCTCCATTGGAGTTCACTCGAGTGGTGAAGGAGGTCAAGTTCATAGCTCTTTCACAAGGGGTTCGAATCCATCAGTATTTGGACGATTGGCTGGTGAGGGCCAAAGATCCGGATTCTTGTGCTCGGGATGTTCAAAAATTGATCAGTCTAGTCGAAAAGTTGGGTTGGATTGTCAATTTGAAAAAATCAGAACTCAATCCAACTCAGGATCTCGAGTTTCTGGGTTATCGGTTCAATCTTCAAGAAGGTTTGGTCTACCCAAATCAAAAGAAATTGGACAAGCTCAAAATTTTGGCAGTTTCCATTTTGCAAGGTCACAACACTACTCCAAGGAAGCTCATGTCACTAATTGGGGTCATGGCTTCCATGGAGAAGACAGTTCCTTCAGGTCGAATCCATATGAGACCGCTTCAGTGGTTTTTGAAGACCAACTGGCAATTTCCCCAATCATTGGACAAGATAGTTCCAATTTCTCAGTTGATAAAGGATCATATGGCCTGGTGGATGGATCCTCAGAACTTACTCAAGGGTTCGAATCTGCATCAGAAAGAACACAATGTGTTGATATTCACAGATGCATCAGAGAAGGGTTGGGGGGCCCACTTGAGCAATTGTACTAGAAGTGGGGTTTGGCAGCAATCAGAAAGAAACTTGCATATAAATATTTTGGAACTGAAAGCTGTTTTTCTAGCTCTGAAACATTTTCAAGGACAATTAAGGCAAAAAATAGTGTTGGTTTCTTCAGACAACTCAACTGTGGTCTCCTATATCAACAAGGAAGGAGGCACTCACTCCTTCGAAATGTGTGCTTTGATGTGGAGAATTCTGGCTTGGTCCAATGCCAGGGAGATCCAGATCAGGGCCAGACATATTCCAGGGAATCTCAATGTGATGGCAGATTCCCTGTCCAGGAGGGACAAGGCCATTCAGACAGAGTGGTCTTTCCATCCTCAGGTCTTTCAAGAAATTTGCCAAGTTTGGCATAAGCCAATGGTGGATCTGTTTGCCACCAGCTTGAATGCCAAACTTCCAACCTACGTATCTCCTGTCCCAGACGACAAGGCCTGGCAGATAGATGCGTTGAACATCTCTTGGGAGGGTCTGGACGCCTATGCTTTTTGTCCAGTAGCCATCCTTCCTCAGTTAGTTCAGAAAATGATCACCTACAGGTGCAGGGTCATTGTGATAGCACCAGGGTGGCCGGGGATGCCTTGGTTTTGGGATCTGGTGGAATTGTCAGCCAAGGTTCCACTGAGGCTTCCTCAAGTGCACAATCTCCTGAAGCAACCCTTCAGTCTCAGATTCCACAAGAATCTGGAGTATCTGAACCTCCATGCTTGGTATCTGGACTCCTACAAGAAGGTCAAGGAGGATTCTCTGTTGAGGTGGCAGATAGAATTAAGGCACCTCAGAGACAATCCTCAAGGCGAGTATATGATTCAAGGTGGGCCATATTTCAAAAGTGGGCCCAGGAGAATCAGGTGGATGTCACAAAACCAACTATTCCTCAAATAGCTGATTTTCTGAATCATCTTTTCACTGATAGAAACTTGAAACCTAGAACTATTGCTGGTTATAGAACCTCAGTGGCAGATGGGTTAGGCTCTGCAGGTCAAATGGTTTCTCAAAGTTTGGATTTGAATCGTTTGATTGCTAGTTTTCATAGGGACAGATCTTCAGCAAATAGGTCTATTCCTAACTGGGACTTGTCCTTGGTCCTACTTGCCCTCACTCGGGCTCCTTTTGAACCTTTGGGTAAAGCTGATCTTAAGATTTTGACTTTTAAGACAGTTTTTCTGTTGGCTCTAGCGTCTGGTAAGAGGCGTAGTGAGATCCATGCTTGGACTTTTGACTCCTTCAGTAGGAAAAGGGACTGGTCTGAGGTGACTTTTTCGCCTAAAAATCAGTTGGCTTCTGAGGGTCCTTTGGCTATTCAACCTGTAGTGATCCCTGCTTTGAAACCTACATTGGATCCTTCCTTGATTCAGGATAAGTCTCTTTGTCCAGTGAGAGCTTTGAGATATTATCTTGACAAAACAAAAGATCTCAGGAAAGGCAAAAAACTTCTTTTTGTAGCTATTAAGGAGGGCTACTCAAAGGATATCTCTAAGGCTACTATATCTTCTTGGATCAAACAGTCTATCATTTTGGCCTACCAAAAGTCTGATCAGGAGGTTCAAAATGTTTCCCAGGTCAAGGCACATGAGGTTAGAGCGTTGGCTGCCTCTTTGGCTTTTAAGGGAGGAGTTGCTCTAGATGAGATAATGGCTTCTTGCTTTTGGAGAAGCCATTCAACATTCACAAATTTTTATCTGAAAGATTTGTGCTGGCATAATGGTGATGTAATGAAAATTGGGCCTGTGGTGGCGGCTCAACATGTTGTAAATTGTTAATAGGTAATGTCATTATTAGTATTATGTTATTATAATGTCATTCTATTTGGACTATGTTATTGTATTTTGAAGCCAGTATTTGTATTGGGTTCTTATATTTGGCTTCTTGTTTTTCAGACGAGTTCTGAGATGGGTGTACAGCTGTAAATATTCCAGTTTGCTGTTAGTTTGCTGTTTTCTTGATGTTAGTGGTGGTGGTATGGACGGTATCAATAGATGGATTATGGCTTCCACAGTAATACTCAACAGGACGGCTTCCTCGTGATTGAGGTGAGTCTGGGTATGAATGCTTGTATGCTTGTGGTGTGCTTTATTACTGTTCATTTGGTTTGTAACTAGGGTCTTTATATTCTAGTACTACCCGCCATCCATGAAGGCTGTATTCAGCTATGGTCAGGAAATGGTAAATGTATTTTTCGCAATAAAATTGAAAAATTTTGTTGTAATTTTAATTTTTATTAGATAAATACTTACCATTTCCTGACCAGGATACTTCCCCCCCAGCCTCCCCGCGGAATTTAGTACTAGGTCACTAGGTTTGAGCTTTGCAACAAAAACAATGAATGGCACCTATTGGCGTGATCACATGACCATTGGGGGGCTTCCTACTTCCACACTCACTCACTGGCTTCTTAAGGTAGTATAAAACATTTCTCAACGTTGGCCAGTGAGTTGGATGGCACCAACAAATAGCTATGGTCAGGAAATGGTAAGTATTTATCTAATAAAAATTAAAATTACAACAAAATTTTTCAATTTTGTATTATCTATTCATAGCAAAATGTTTGACAGAGAATCCTGCATATCAGTTTATCATGGAAGCAACAAAAATAACCTTTTCTGTACACATTTAATAAAAACATAAGTATACAAAGTTAGGACTAGTGTAATCTACTTTTTCTCCTACAATAATGTGCAAAAGTTTCTGACAGTTTAAATCAGAGGAAATGAGAAAGTTAAATTTCCATTCTACACAAACTTGCAAATTTTAATTAGTAAATTAAATTTTTATTAGTTAATACCTTACCTACCAGACGATAGCTATATGCCGGCGCCAGCCGGTCCCGCCAAACGAAAGAAAAAGACGTCCTGGGTTTCACCCCCGGCAGGACCGGTACACTACATCCCACTCGCCAGGTGGCCTAGTTCCTGCCTCACTCGCCAGAGGGACGTGACATCATAGCATCTTTTTCGTCCCTAAGGTTGAATTGGAAGGCTGAAAGCGGGGAAGGCTGGGTGGGAATTTCCCGTCTGGTAGGTAAGGTATTAACTAATAAAAATTTAATTTACTAATTAAAATTTGCAATTTCATTGCGTTAATACATCTTACCTACCAGACGATAGCTAGAATAACTACCCAGTGGAAGGAGGGCAGCCTTCTGAGGATTGGAGACAACTCTTATATTATACCTAGGTGTGAGGTTCTAGTCCTTTGAGGAGACATGTTAGTCTCAAGGGTAACTAGACCCACCTGCCCCCCCCCCCCCCCCCCCCCCCTTTTTGACTGCTCTGAGGGGAGGAAGAGAGTAAGAGTTCAAGTCAATGATTCCCACGGTTAACCTGGAAGAGTAGGGAAAGTCCTATACCCAGAGGATTACTCTGAAGTAAAAGACTTTGAGAAGCCAAGGCCTAGGCTAAAAGTGAGCCTACACCTAAAACTAACTAGTATGTACACTATATATAATTATATACAAAGAAGCTTAGGGGACTAGTGGTGGATTTGCTGGGCAGCCACCACAGGACCCAAGTGAAAAAGCTCCTTATCTGCCCAGGCAACATCCTTACGGTAAAACTGTGTAAAGGTGTTGTGGGACTTCCAGTGGCATGCTGCTAGAATCTGGTCCAGAGATATGCCACCTTGAAAGGCTTTGGAGGCCGCAAAGGCCCTAACATCATGGGCCTTAACCTGATGTAAGGTCAAGGAATCTTGGTCAGAGAGGTCATAACACAACACTACTGTTTGTTTGATCCAGGACGAGATAGTGGCAGGAGAGATGTCCTTGTTAAAACCTTGTTTGAATGAAACAAAAACTAACTCCTTTCCCATTCTTAGGTCCTGCGTTTTGTCCAGGTAGTAGCGAAGAGCCCGAACGGGGCAAAGGGATCTGTCTTCCTTTAAAGACTTATCCAGAGTGGGGGCTAAGGCCGGAATGACCACAGGGGCCACGCACTCTGGTCCCTCTTTTGCCAAGTGATTTTTCGCCAAGAAGCTTGGTGAAGGGTAGAGGGAAACTTTGGACCAATCAGCTTGGTGTCTGATGTTTTTGTTTAACCAAGCGTGAATCTCACTCCTGCGTTTTCCTGAAGCCAGGGCTAGGAGAAAAACAGTTTTGAAAGTAAGGTGCTTCAGAGAAGCCTTTCTGAGTGGTTCAAAAGGCGCTTTTGTAAGCTGGTGTAAAACCAGGGAGAGGTTCCAAGCAGGAACCCCCCGGCGCCCTTTGGGTCTATCTCTGTGAAAACTGTCTAACAGTCTAGTCAAATTTTCATCCTTGCCGACATTAACCGAGGTATTTCCCAGTTTGTCTGCAATGGCTGACCTGTAACCATCAATAGTGCTGGGCTGGAGATTCTTCTCCTGGAAAAGGTGCAGGAGGAAATCTGCTATTTGTTTTATAGATGGGTTCCTGAAGTCCACCTGACTTGTTTCACACCATCTGACAAAAACGGCCCACTTCGCTTCGTAGACTGTTCTGGTTGAACGTCTTTGAGGCGCCTCAATTCTTGACGCCACTGGGCTAGAGAACCCCTGCTCCTTGATTGTCTGGGCTCTAGGAGCCAGGCATGGAGATTTAGGTTTGTCAGATCCCTGTGACGTGCCTTGTTGAAAGGTTGGGTCACTAGATCTGGGTGGTGTGGAAGACAAAGAGGAACCCTCGCAGATAGTTCCACTAGGTCCCAAAACCAAGGCATGTTGGGCCATCCCGGGGCAATCAGGATTGCTCTGCGATACCAGTGATCTGACAGCTTGCTGACCACCTTCCCCATCAGAGACACTGGGGGGAAGAGGTACATGTCCAGGTCCTCCCAGGATAATGTCAGAGCATCCACTGACCAGGCCTTTGGGTCTGGAATTGGGGACACAAATTGAACTAGCTTGCAGTTGTACCTTGTTGCAAACATGTCCACTCGGGGATAATGCCAGGTTTGACAAAGGAGGTCGAAGGTCTCTTGATGGAGGGACCACTCCGTCTGAATGACCTGCCTTTGGCGAGACAATTTGTCTGCAATTACATTCAGACGGCCTGGAATGTGTCTGGCCTTCAGTACTATTTGATTGAGGCTGCACCAACATAGGAGCCGCCAAAGAAGGGCACAGAGTGAGCCTGACCTCATACCTCCTTCCTTGTTGATGTATGCCACAACCGTAGTGTTGTCTGTGGCAATCAGGACGACCTTTCCTTGCACTAAATGTTGGAATCTTTTTAGTGCTAACAACACGGCTTTTAGTTCTAAGAAGTTTATGTGCAACTTGCTTTCGGGCACTGACCAAGTACCGCTTGCTGTGAAGTCGCCTAAGTGAGCACCCCAGCCTTCTTTTGAGGCGTCTGTAAAGATTTGAACTGCATGTCGCAGGGGGTGTAAGGGCTGACCCTTTAGGACATTTTCCTCTTGGGTCCACCACTGCAGGTACTGATGGAGAGACCTCGGAATTGGGATCTCCTTTTCCAGAGATTCTGGGACTCTCCAGTGTTTCTTGAGGTGCCACTGAATAGGTCTCATGTGCAGTCTGCCTAGGGTCACCTGTTTTTCTGTCGCAGTGAGAAGACCTATAAGAGACATGAAAGTTCTCACTCGGCAAGATCTGTTCTGTAAAAGCACTGTTATTTTTTGTTGAAGGGCTTCCCAACGGTTTTGAGTAGGCCTGACTACTCCGTTGAGTAGGTCGTACTGGTAGCCTACGAAGTCGAAGACTTGTTGGGGTTCCAGTTCTGATTTTTGCATGTTTACCATCCAGCCCAACTCCTGGCAAAGGGCTAGGAGGGACTGGGTTCCCTGGTGGCAAGATTCTTTGGTAGGGGCTCGAATCAACCAGTCGTCTAGGTACTGGTGGATTCTTATACCCTGTGACTGAGCCATTAACTTGACCTCTTTGACCACACCAGTGAACTCCATGGGAGCTGTTGACAGGCCAAAGGGAAGTGCCCGAAACTGGTACGACTGGTTCTGAAAGTGGAACCTGAGGAATTTTCGGGATGTGTAGTGAATTGGGATGTGGAAGTAGGCGTCGCTGAAGTCTAGCGATGTCACCCACTCCTCTTGTTGTAGAGAGGTCCGGATTGTCTCTGGAGTCTCCATTTTGAATGTTTTTACGCATAAAAACTGATTTAGAGTACTGAGATCCAAGATTGGCCGCCACTTGTGGTTCGGCTTTGGGACAATGAACAGTCTGTTGAAAAAGGCTAGTGAGGTTTGAACCCTGACCCTCTCTACTGCCTTTTTCTCGATCAGAGCTTGTACAGCTGCTTGCAAGTGGGAGTCTCTGATGGGGTTTGCATAGCCACTTACTATCAGGGGATCCCTTACTAAGGGAGGTCTTACTTTGAAGGGAAGAACATAACCCTCCTTTAATATGGACACTACTTTTGGGTTTGCACCCTTGTGAGCCCATATTTCCCAAAAATTCTGAAGACGTCCCCCCACTGGTTGGACACTTGCAACATTGGGGACATTTGGAACATTTGGAGCAGAAACAAAGTGACCGACAAAAGAAGCACTTTTCACACACTTTATTTGACTTTTGATCTTTGATTTTGGCCTTACGTCTTTCTTTTGTGACTGCCACCTTGTTACAGTAGGTACACGACATACAACATGATAAGAAACATTTGTTGGAACAGATACAAAAGAGTTTCTTGTTACTACACTTTTCACAGAACTGACTGGCCGGGCCACCGGCACCGGACTTGACTTGCAGTAATTGTCATTTATACTGTGTCTTCTCATGAGCCATCTTGGTACCACGTCCGGGTTGACCACCCAGGCCTCTGCCCCGGCCTCTATTGCGGGAACCAAACGCTTTCCAAGCTGGTAGTTCCTTTCCGGCTTGAGAAGTTGTTTTAGCAGTGTCTTGAGGTTTCCAACCAGTACTGTAGGGTTGGTATCTCTGTTTTCTGCCTCTACCGGCGAACCCCCCGCGGCCCGGGCCGGGCTGGGAAGTACGTCGGGAAGCTTCTAATTGGTTTATTTCATCCTCAGCTTTTCTAATAGCAGCATCTGGAAATAACCCATATCCATTCAGGGGGCAATTTCTCAAGGAATTGAAAGTATCTGGTTTAATCCCCGGTTTCACAGCTTCCAAGTATGAATCCCTACGGAGTAGGGTCAAATTTGCCATCTGCACAAATGTAAAGTCTGCCAAATGTTGTAGAGATTTACCCATGGCGAAACTGACATTCTGGTTAAATGAAGATAAATACAAAAGTTCATCCAATGCACCTTGAGCTTTGACAGAAGACTTGCCTTTCTTAAGTTCACTTTGTAAAATATGCAATTGTTCTTGGAAGGCATCCTGTATTTTGGTAATACAGCGATTAAACCCCGCTGACTGGTGGCAAATATATGAAGACTCTTTTGCTGCTTTCTCCCACTTACGCATAGTGTCTTGTGATAGTGGGCGGGATGGAGGCTGAGGAGATGCAGAAGATATGGTTGAAATCCTGGGGAATGAACTATTGATCTTCGCCGCATCATTTGGCCAAGAATTCACTGATTTACCCGGCCTAGTTGGATCTGTAGGCTCCGCCGGGTGTATCCCATACCATCTGCTCTGGGATTTGGGGGGTCTGAGGAATTGGTCCACATGCAGGCCACCTGGATCACTAGACTTTGAAGGATATCCTTCTATCAGTACAAGGTTTAGAGTTTCTAGTTTTCGGCACAACCAATCTTCCGGTGGAAGATCCACAGAAATCTTGCCCACAGGCTGAGAACGGTGACCTGCCCAAGGATTATCAGTGCGGGATTGAGGAGAAAACTCCAGGTCAGGAATGTGTGTCCATCCCATGAACGCGCGGACGCCTCTCACAGTCTCGCGGTAATTTTGATCTTCACTGAGGACCCGGTCCGGGTCTGAGGTTTCTAAGTCTGGGGATTCCTCTGCGTCAGATAACTCACCCTCTTCAAATGTTTCCTGAGGATTGACATCGCGGAAGGTGACCGGCCCGGAGCCGGAAGAAGGTTGTTGAAATGCAGATTGAGAGGAAGCAGACATAGCAGCTGACGACACAGTAGCCACCGGAGCAGGGTGTTTAAACATAGGTTCTGCTTCCGGGTAGAGGTTTTGAAGTGGAGATTGTCTGTCAGCAAAGGAAAAATCCTGATCTCTAGGCTCATCCGGGCCAACAGCCGGACCGGCTGGGCCGGAAGAAGCCGAAGTAGAGACAAAAAAGGGTGTCTGGGAAAGAGCACCTGCTGGAACAGCATGAGAGACCGGTACTTTGACCGGAGAAAATGTTGGATTTTGTACAGAAGGTGAGGAGCGATGTCCTAAAGTGATAAGTGCCTCAAGCCTGGCCATACGAGTGGCCCACTTTTCGTCCAGTTCCTGAAGATCTTTCTTAAACTGAGGCACAGGAAGGGACAAATCCGGAGCAGAAGAAACAGATACAGCAGGTTCTTGTTCTGGCTGGGTATCAAGTACTACCACAGAAGACGGATCGACTAACACTTCCTTTGCTTTAGCCTTTTCCTTTCTGAGTTTATAGGTAGGAGTACTTAACTTGAGCACTTGCTCCGGGGTAAGGACACTGCAAAAGTCACACTGCAGATTTTGAACACAAGGGTCATCACCCTGTCCTTTCTCGCGACAACGCGCACACCTACTATGTTTGTCAAATGAAGCCATAATATGGCCACACGCACCCTTTTTCTGTCCTGGAGATGCCATGATAGAACAGTTAACTAATGGCAACACTTCCGACACAAATTAAACAGATATAACACAAATATAAAACTAAAAAGTTCACAGATAAAAATCCACAACTTTAAAAATCGCGCCAAACGAAAAAGATGCTATGACGTCACGTCCCTCTGGCGAGTGAGGCAGGAACTAGGCCACCTGGCGAGTGGGATGTAGTGTACCGGTCCTGCCGGGGGTGAAACCCAGGACGTCTTTTTCTTTCGTTTGGCGGGACCGGCTAGCGCCGGCATATAGCTATCGTCTGGTAGGTAAGATGTATTAACGCAATGAAATGGGTTTGCAAGATAATGTTTACAAAAGAATTAATCTCCCAAAAGTTAGCCATATACAAGGTTCATATGCACCAATACGCTTTGCCTATGGCTATAAATCTATGCATGAAGTTGTCCAAAACTTCGATTAAAAGTTTAAAAGAGGCACATACTTTTAAAAGTCAATTAGATGTTGTGCCCTGGTGCAGCATATTTACAGCCCTGGATCAATACCAAAAGAAATGTAAAGCTCTTTATGGTATGAGGTCTGGCCTTGAAACAGAGCCCCCTTTTGGTGAAAATTTGAACCCACAACAGACTATGCAAACCATAATTCCTAAACATTGTTTTCACAATCAAAACTCCCAGGACCAATAACAAGGAATATACAAGTGTCATGACTTCCATTTCTTTACATTCTAAACATTCAGTATCAATGATAAAGATATTAAACTTTTATGCTAAGTCCATCCCATTTAGCAAGGGACCCCATAAATCAAACTATCCACAGAAAATTCAACAGCCACTTGTCTTGAAAAGTAAACTTTCCCATCAACACCATAAAACAGAGTTGAGGTTTGTCAAACTCCCACAAGGCATCGTAGTGGTCAGACCACTTGGAAAAATCAAAATTTTCTTTTCCAGGGCTCTAAAACTAATGAAATCTGGTATTTCGTAACCAATGTGGGTGAAATTTAACTGTAAATGTACATGAGCCATTATTTAAAAGACAAATATCTTATTCTGATTGGAGTTATTTGGTTTAACACATTGTACATCATCTTAGAGGTTGGAGGAGAGTGTTTTACCCACTACACCACTGAGCCACCTGAAATATCTTTGTGACATATGTAGAGAGGTTAATAAACTCCACATCTATCCACCCAATACAACATAATTTTTTTCAGTGTACAGGTTATTTACTGTTTTGATAAAGGATCAGCCATTAACAGTTCTCAAATATTATTTGCCAATTTCATCCTTTTTACCACAACCAAATGAAAAGGAAAAGCTGGTTTACCATTCGCATTACTTATCCATAGATTTAATTAACTACATATTTGCACTAAATAAGGTTAATTAAATTTATTGTATTTACTAAATTTGTGGTTTTCTACCATTTTATGAAACCGCAATTCTGTTTTAACAATCCTAGTTTATATACACACATAGCACTTAACTGATGTGAATATCCTGTAAGGTGACATTTTACCAGAAGTTTTTACTTAATTTTAAAAGCCATGTTTGTTAGTGACATCACTACAAGATCATACTGCACTGACATAACTAGCTGCAACTGACTTGTTGATACAGATATTTTGACAATGATAGAAGGAAACATTAGAACTGAGTTTTACTGTAAGTTGTCTTCATGTAGTAACAATGTCTTCACATAACATGGGATAGAAAACTAGTCATAAAAATGCAAATGATAACAATGAAAGGAAGCAGCACTTTTGGAATCACCTCTCTGGCTTATGGAGGGAAAACACTCTGGCCGTAGAATCTCCAGATGCAGTCACCACTATGGAACCATTTCTGTTGGAATATTAATCCATTAGTACATTCATATTTAAACTGCTTTTCCTTAAAATCTTATCACTATTCTGTCAGCTAACATAGTAACATTTGTTAATTTCACCGATGGTTCAAACTTATACCCTGATTTAATGATCGATGAAACCAATCAACTTCTGGACGATATTCAGAAGAAACTGAGTCCTTGCATAATTTAAACTTAGTCATTACCATGCTCAGTACTTCTGCAATATGTATATCTCAGCAGTTAGTTTAAATCAGGTTATAACTGAATGTCTGGTTGAATCACATAGATCTAGTGCGTATGAAAATGCTTAAAACGGTAATTGTACCATATTGCCTGTATTGATTATTAGTCCCAGTCATACCATTTCTCAACCATGTTTCTATCGGCTGCAAATATAACCCACATGTAAAATCAATTGAAAATGTTAAGAAATGCTCCCAAACATTTACTTGGGTATTTACTTTAAACTAATGGCTGATTCAAGTCAACATTTACTCGAATTACGTGTAAAACAAATGGTATTGGTGCTGTATTTACTTACTTAGCCACTGCCATATCCAGAACTTCTCCAACATGTCCATACCAAGTGGTTTCTTTCAGGCCTGATCTTGTGTCCCATAAGTTACAGGTCCCATCCAGGCTACATGTGTACACCAGAGGACTCTGACTGTCCCACTTTAGCCGTACTATACCTCTCTGAAAATTTATATACACATCGCCACCTATTAGTGCAAACTGCAGACTATCTAAATATTCATACTCCCTCAAGTTGTTTTTCCACTATTGTTACACAAAGATATACACATAAAGTAATGTCACAAGGCTCATTTCTTACTACCCTGTACATCCACACTGTATGTTACACTGTACACCTGTATATGTTGCAGGCAATCTGTGTAACCAGGCATTACGCGTAATGACTGAACATTTTAAATAGTCAAATACTTGTTTAGGCAATCTGTGTAACACTGAAACTTCTTATATTTTGATTATTACATGAATTGCCTAGGCATTTCAGCAAAAGGCTGAACTGTTTAGGCATTTCACGAAATGACTGAAATGTTCAGTCATTACACATAATGTCTGGTTACACAGATTGCCTGTAACATACATAAACTGATATAACTTACCTATCTTACAAACTTCAGTCATGCAAACAAATTCATATGCTGTACAATACATACGGATAAAATAGGAATAAATGACATACTCGAGTGCTTTATGATGGGTCTACTATTGACCAGCTGTATTAAATCCACGAAGCCCAAAGGCCTGAGTGGTTTAATTCTGATGATTGATAAGTTAAAACCATCATAAGGCACGCAGATTTGTCATTTATTCCTATACTTAAATGTTTACATCAATATTCTGATTAAAATAAGGCATATTGTAAATCTTGCACTAAACAAATCCAAAGCCATTCTGGCTGTTCCACCATTCAAACATACATTATGGATGTGCAAGCAGCCTTTTTGTTAAAATATTGTTAGGCAATCCCCACAGAATTCCAAGACCTCATGAACATTAATGAGTTGTCCGTGAATTTTGATAATAAAAAAAATATTGACAAGAAACCCCAATGAATTATGTAACCTCATATTTGCTGCATACAATATTTGCATTTTATTTTACAGTGACTTGCTTATTTACATTTTTATGCCAAGGGACAATGCTTGTAGAATTCAACAGCGTTACTTTATTTACCATTCTGTATTCGCGATTCCAGAACTGCTCAAAAGACATATCCACGGTCACTGTGCAGCTTACAATTTTAGAATGCCTGATACAATCAGGATGTTATGAAAGAGACTCAGCACCAACAGATTCTAAGTGCATAAGCATATACTGTTAAGTTGTTGAATATTATCTTACCTCGTGCATACACTGATGCCTTCTTTTCTGAGTCGAGATGTCCCAAACTGACAGTTCCCCCATGAGTGTGCCCAGTGCCACCGAATTCTGACTGCAAAGGTTTTACAAATACAACAAAGTTTTACTTTCAGTTGAAGGCAAGGAGAGCAATTAAGGATTGCAGTGACTGCAGAAAAATTATATTTGTACCAACATGCTTAGTGGTTATTGTCACTCTTGTCAGTGCTTCAGAAAACATACTCGAGCGTGAAAAAACAAAACAGATCAACAAAAGGTAAACAGATGTTCGACTTAAGTTTATTTTCAGGCATTAATTCACAAATTAACCTCTGTGAGAATTGCATCTTCATTCCCCTGTGTGAGTATCTCACCTTTAGTTAAATATGTGAGAACTGCATCTTTTATCACCTGTGAGAGATCTGCAACTTTAATCACCTAAGTGACATCTGTACTAAACTCACCTCAACCCTACTTTTATTCATCTGTTTGAGAACCCCACCTTTACTCACCTGTATGAGAACCCCACCTTTACTCACCCATGTGAGAACCCCACCTTTATGCACCCATGTGAGAACCCCACCTTTACTCACCCGTGTGAGAACCCCACATTTACACACCCGTGTGAGAACCCCACCTTTACTCACCTGTATGAGAACCCCACCTTTACTCACCTGTGTGAGAACCCCACCTTTACGCACCCATGTGAGAACCCCACTTTTACTCATCTGTTTGAGAACCCACCTTTACTCACCTGTGTGAGAACCCCACATTTGCTCACCCATGCCAGAACCCCACCTTTACTTAGCTGTGCCAGAACCCCATCTTTATTCACCTGTATGAGAATCCCATATTTACTCACCTGTGTGAGAAGCCCACAGCTTCCACTGAGTTCTGTTCCCCTTCTTGCTCTGCTGTTTCTGCTGAGTGGCTCTCCCCTCCACTCAAAGTGGTCAGTAACTAAAAAGTTATACAAACACTCAGCTATACAAGGCAAAAAGTTTAATGTCACCTTCAATGTATTTGAACATATACTGGATGTAGGGAACTGACAATTGTACATTGAGGTTTCTTTCTTTAAAACATTCTTCATCACTTTGAGTTATATTAAGACCGGTAATAAAGTTTTACATTGTATTTACATATACCAAACTATTTTGGAGGAAAATGACACTGCAGCAACTGAAAATTTTACTCAAATTTCAACAACAAAGAATAAACTAGAGGATCACTCGCAAAAAAAAAAAAGATAATGTTTTTGCATAGCAAAAACAAAGCGTCCCGAAAAGGATATAGAGGTGAGTGCTAAAGTATTAAGAAAATGCTTCGTTTCTAGCCTTATACTGTTGTGGCAACCAAAGTCAGCGCAGTCTGCTCTATCTAGCACGGTTTTCAAGATATAAGCATTTTTGTGTTTTGCAAAAAAATAAAAAAATTAAAAATGTCCGCTATATTTGGCGAGACAAAAATATTTTGAAAATTGGCATGGCTACTCTGCAGAGATACCCAGCAGGTCCAAAATTTTGTTGAGTTCTCTCCATATAGCATGGTTTTCGAGATATAAGCATTTTTGTGTTTTGCAAAAACTTTGAAAATTCAAAATGGCCACCATTTTTGGGGAGACAAAAATTTTTGTCAAGACCACTGCCGTGGTGTGTATCTCCCGCCGAGCATTAAAGCAGAAGAAATAGCTTTTCCGAGATATTCACAATTTTTCATTTTCGTGTGTGAAAGGTCTTCCAAAAGTAGGTGAATGAGTTATTTGAGAAAAATTGGCTATCTGCAATACTATTAAGAGATAATTCACATTTACTCATTTTGAGTAGGTGAATAATTATCTATGGGTCTGAAACTTCACCAAGTGAAAGCTCTCCCACAAGTAGGTGAATGAGTTATTTGAGAAAAATTGGCTATCTGCAATACTTTTAGAAATAATTCGCATTTACTCATTTTGAGTAGGTGAGTAATTAGCTATGGGTCTGAAACTTCACCATGTGAAAGCTCTCCCACAAGTAGATGAATGAGTATTTGATAAAAATTGGGTATCCGCAATACTTTTACAGATAATTAGCATTTACTCATTTTGAGTAGGTGAATAAATAGCTATGGGTCTGAAACTTCACAGAGTGAAAGCTCTCCCAAAAGTAGGTGAATGAGTTATTTGAGAAAAATTGGCTATCTGCAATACTTTTAGAGATAATTCACATTTACTCATTTTGAGTAGGTGAATAATTAGCTATGGGTCTGAAACTTCACCAAGTGAAAGCTCTGCCAAAAGTAGGTGAATGATTTATTTGAGAAAAATTGGCTATCTGCAATACTTTTAGAGATAATTCGCATTTACTCATTTTGAGTAGGTGAGTAATTAGCTATGGGTCTGAAACTTCACCAAGTGAAAGTTCTCCCAAAAGTAGGTGAATGAGTTATTTGAGAAAAATTGGCTATCTGCAATACTTTTAGAGATAATTCGCATTTACTCATTTTGAGTAGACGAGTAATTAGCTATGGGTCTGAAACTTCACCAAGTGAAAGCTCTCCCAAAAGTAGGTGAATGATTAATTTGAGAAAAATTGGCTATCTGCAATACTTTTAGAGATAATTCGCATTTACTCATTTTGAGTAGGTGAGTAATTAGCTATGGGTCTGAAACTTCCCCAAGTGAAAGCTCTCCCAAAAGTAGGTGAATGAGTTATTTGAGAAAAATTGGCTATCTGCAATACCTTTAGAGATAATTCGCATTTACTCATTTTGAGTAGGTGAGTAATTAGCTATGGGTCTGAAACTTCACCAAGTGAAAGCTCTCCCAAAAGTAGGTGAATGAGTTATTTGAGAAAAATTGGCTATCTGCAATACTTTTAGAGATAATTCGCATTTACTCATTTTGAGTAGGTGAGTAATTAGCTATGGGTCTGAAACTTCACCATGTGAAAGCTCTCCCACAAGTAGATGAATGAGTTATTTGATAAAAATTGGGTATCCGCAATACTTTTACAGATAATTAGCATTTACTCATTTTGAGTAGGTAAATAATTAGCTATGGGTCTGAAACTTCACCATGTGAAAGCTCTCCCAAAAGTAGGTGAATGAGTTATTTGAGAAAAATTGGCTATCTGCAATACTTTTAGAGATAATTCGCATTTACTCATTTTGAGTAGGTGAGTAATTGGCTATGGGTCTGAAACTTCACCATGTGAAAGCTCTTCCAAAAGTAGGTGAATGAGTTATTTGAGAAAAATTGGCCATCTGCAATACTTTTAGAGGTAATTCGCATTTACTCTTTTTGAGTAGGTGAGCAATTAGCTATGGGTCTGAAACTTCACCAAGTGAAAGCTCTTTGGGATAGCTGCTCTGCAGAGATACCCTGAAGATAAAAAATTTCGTTGAAATCGCTCTATGTAGCACGGTTTTCGAAATATTAGCATTTTTGTGTTTTGCAATTTTTGCCCAAAAATTCGAAAATTCAAAATGGCTGCCATTTTTGGCAAGAAAAATTTTTTTTGAAAATTGGCATGGCTACTCTGCATAGATACCCTGCGGGTCAAAAATTTCGTCGAAATCGCTCTATCTAGCACGGTTTTCGAGATATAAGCATTTTTGTGTTTTGCAATTTTGCGAAAAATTCGAAAATTCAAAATGGCCGCCATTTTTTGCGAGAAATTTTTTTTTCAAAATTGGCAGCTACTATGCAGATATACCCTGTGGGTCAAAAATTTCGTCGAAATCACTCTATCTAGCAGGGTTTTCGAGATATAAGCATTTTTATGTTTTGCAATTTTTGCGAAAAATTCGAAAATTCAAAATGGCCGCCATTTTTGGCGAGACAAAAATTTTTTCAAAATTGAGATAACTACTCTGCAGAGATACCCTGTGGGTCAAAAATTTCGTCGAAATCGCTCTATCTAGCACGGTTTTCGAGATATAAGCATTTTTGTGTTTTGCAATTTTTGCGAAAATTTCGAAAATTCAAAATGGCCGCCATTTTTGGCGAGACAAAAATTTTTTGAAAATTGGGAAAAGTACTCCGCAGAGATATCCTGTGGGTCAAAAATTTTGTCGAAATTGCTCTATCTAGCACGGTTTTTGAGATATAGGCATTTTTGTGTTTTGCAATTTTTGCGAAAAATTCGAAAATTCAAAATGGCCGCCATTTTTGGCGAGACAAAAATTTTTTCAAAATTGGGATAACTACTCTGCAGAGATACCCTGTGGGTCAAAAATTTCGTCGAAATCGCTCTATCTAGCACGGTTTTCGAGATATAAGCATTTTTGTGTTTTGCAATTTTTGCGAAAATTTCGAAAATTCAAAATGGCCACCATTTTTGGCGAGACAAAATTTTTTTGAAAATTGGGAAAAGTACTCCGCAGAGATATCCTGCGGGTCAAAAATTTTGTCGAAATTGCTCTATCTAGCACGGTTTTTGAGATATAAGCATTTTTGTGTTTTGCAATTTTGCGAAAATTTCGAAAATTCAAAATGGCCGCCATTTTGGGCGAGACAAAAATTTTTTGAAAATTGGGAAAACTACTCCACAGAGATACCCTGGGGGTCAAAAATTTCGTCGAAATCGCTCTATCTAGCACGGTTTTCGAGATATAAGCATTTTTGTGTTTTCCTTATTTGGAAAATTCGTAATGATTAATTAATCATTAATTACTCGGCCATTTCTTGACCAATCAATGCCAAAATCTAATGATTTCCAGATTTTAATAGAATGAATGTATTTGCCAAGTTTCAGGTGAATTGATAAAATTCCTTTCAAGTTATCATCCGGACAAGCTTCCCCATCGAAAAAAGACATTTTTGGTCATGTGACCTCTTTGATTGGTTGAAATGTCACTGCAGCATATTCAAAAAAATTCCCCAAGGCTACTGCCTAAACCTGCCAAATTTGAAAAGAATCCGCCTAACGGTTACAGAGTTATAAGGAAAACAAAATGCGGAGCCGGCGGAGCCGGCGGAGCCGGCGGAGCCGGCGGAGCCAGAAGCTCTCCCATACACAAATAAATTTGGATTCAACATTAATACCATATATTGCAGAATATACTAATATTCATGCTTTTGGGTTCTAGTTGTTATTAACTTCAACTAAATAAAAGATTTTCTCCAGTTGGGTCATCAAAAGTGCTTCAATTTTTTTACACAACTGACAAAAATTATTTATTAGTTATACCAGTGTTGTTACCTTGCCAGATGCCATATTGAATATTCTGGCTGTAACATCTGTGGAGCCAGTGACTACCAGATTGTTCTCTGGATGACAATCCATGGAGGTTATAGACCCACTATGTGATACATGACCTATAAATACGACAAAGCATGCAGGTCCTATTCCCTAAATATGTTCAACTGAATGAATAGTAAACATACATGTCAAAGATCAGAATAAATGTAACTAACTATAAAGTAGAATGTAGACAGAAAGGTTAGCTTTGATCATAATTTTGATCATAATGGCCCCCAAACCTGTGGAATGGGTTTTCTCAAGTAATTCAGTTTATCCCTTTATTAATAGTTATTTAATTGAATAGCATTTGTTGAATAGCATTTTCCATGACAAAAACCATAACACAAACCCTGAAAATCCACTCAAAGAATAATTTTTGAGTTTTGAAATCCTCAATTCAATTTACTTATAGCTCCCAATGATAGAAACATTATCACCTCAGATATTACTTGAAAGCTACTCTGTCTACCTGAAAAAGTATGGACAATGTCTCCAGTTTTAAGGTCCCACAGTTTCACTACACCGTCTTCATAACCAACACATGCTCTTTTACCTGAAAAGATATAAAGAGTGTACAATATACAATGAAATACAGGCCTTCCAGTCTCTAATTTTGACAAAACTCTACTATTTATAAATTACTGTTGATATATATGACCCTGAAACCTAGTATCATCTGAATAAACACTTGTTTCCCAAAATGTTGAAATTATACTAAATCACTTAAACAGCAGAACACCAGAAATTTCTAATCACATACATCATTTTTTGCCACAGTGTTAATTATCCACACAATTGTCAAAATACCAAGAAAATGTTAACATAATATTTTCCATTAAACCTGCACCTCAAAAATATCATTTTCTCAGCAATTACACTAGAAAAACAATTTACCTTGCTTAAGTTTTAATGAAAAAAGTTCTTACCATCTGGCAAATATTTGCCTATGTTGGCTGCAGTGTGACCTTGAAAGGTCTTGCAATCTCCCCCTGGAATCTTCCACATCCAAGTGGTGCCATCTACAGAGCCGGCCAATAATACAGGTGCCAAAGGGTGCCACTCTAACCACTGAAATTACATATTCAAATGTTAGTAATACAGGTGCCAAAGGGTACCACTCTAACTACTGAAATTACATATTCAAATGTTAGTAATACAGGTGTCAAAGGGTGCCACTCTAACTACTAAAATTACACATTCAAATGTTAGTAATACAGGTGTCAAAGGGTGTCACTCTAACTACTGAAATTACACATTTAAATGTTAGTAATACAGGTGCCAAAGGATGCCACATATAACATCTAACATGACACAGTGATTGTATTAAAGGTGTCAATGAGTGCCACTCTCATCATTGATAATGACAGATATGAAATCAGTAAATACCAGAGTCAAATACGTTTAAATGCATCCATAGTTAATGTTCACGTTCAGATTTGTGTTTATGAAATCTGATAGAACTACTATTCAACTTTAATTTATTTCCCATAATTTAATTAATTTATGTTGAACTGATGTCAGCAAGGGAGTATAGACATGCATTAACATGTTTACCAAACGTGTGTTGTCCAAATGGGCAGTAGTATTACATATCACACTGAATTGAACCTCAAATGTTCATATGATTTGGTTATAAGCTTATAGCTATAAATGTATATATTTTTTATCTCCTGCCGGCCGATAGGCCCGGTACGGGAGATTATAAAATGCCCTCTGTCCGTGCGTCCGTGCGTGCATGCGTCTGTTCGTCACGTTTTCACAAAAGCCTTTCTATCTCTTAAAATATTATAGCTAGAGCTTCCAAATTTGCAGGATAAATTCATCATTGGAAAAACTTGCCTGGGAATCTTTTTCGGCTGATTCGGAAAAACAAGATGGCCGCCACGGGTGTTAACAAGATGGCTGCCATGGTTTGTTTTTTTTCAGGTGTTCTGCCATGGGTTTTTTTTCTGTTGATTTAGATGGCTGCCATAAGTGTGTAGTTGCACTTTTATACAGCCTAAAAATAGCCTGCTTGGTATTGATTTTGGGCCTATTTTGAAAAAACAACATGGCTGCCAGAGCCCTGCCAAATCTCTGCAAATAGCAGAATGCAAGGCCTAAAGGTCTGTCCAAAGAAAAGTGTTGCAGGTATCCTCACCAGTTTCTCCTTGGCCTTTTCAATGTTTTATGACCTTATTGCTTATGTCTTTTCATTTGATGCTGTTTTTTCAGACCTAGGTCCATAGCTAAGTGAGTAATAGCAATGGTGGCTACTTTCAGTAAAGTGCTCATAACTCCAAAACGATTGCATTTAGAGCATTTCTGTAAAATATGTTGTTCAGCTACTTTCTCCATGCCTACAAGATGGTACCATTTTTAGGGGTCTATCTTCATAGCTAAGTGGGTAATAGCTATTTTATATTTTTAGCGATGACCAAAATGAGTAAGTTGCTTTTATCTTTGTAACTGTTACTTACAATATTGGTCTCAAATATGTTGTTGAACAACTCCTTCATGTACTATATCATGGTCAGGTTTCCAAGGTGTAGCACCATAGCTAGCTGAGTAATAGCTACACTAAGTTTAACATTTGACCATCCAGCAAGTCACTTATAACTCAAAAACTATTGAATACAGAGGATTTTTGTCAAATATGTTGTTTATCTACTTTTTGATGTACTGTGTTGTGGTGAATTTTCGAAGCTGTAAGTCCATAGCTAACTGAGTAATAGCTACTTTGAAATTTCTTAATTTCAACATTGAATAAATCACTTATACCTCCAAAACTATTGAATTTAGGGAATTATTGTCAAATATGTTAATCAGTTACTTTTTAATGTTCTGTGTCGTGTAAAAGTTTCAGAGCTGTATTTCCATAGCTAACTGAGTAATGGTTACTTTGAATTTGAACAATGGATAAATCAGTTATAACTCCAAAACTATTAAATTTAGAGAATTATTGTCAAATATGTTGTTCACTTACTATTTGATGTACTGTGTCA
The DNA here is from genome assembly GCA_964017235.1 of Sabellastarte sp. h YS-2021. Classification (NCBI taxonomy): domain Eukaryota; kingdom Metazoa; phylum Annelida; class Polychaeta; order Sabellida; family Sabellidae; genus Sabellastarte; species Sabellastarte sp. h YS-2021. The sequence goes on along the minus strand of OZ024930.1, from coordinate 106,079,154 downwards.
TGGGAAATTTTCACAGCTGTATCTCCATAGCTACCTGAGTAATAGCTACTTTGAGGGTTTCCATTGAGTAAATCACCTTTAACAGCAAAACTGTTGAATTTAGAGGATTTTTGTCAAATAGATTCTTCACCTACTTTTTGATGTACTGTGAAATGGCAAATTTTGAGAGCTGTAGGTCCATAGCTAACCGAGTAATAGCTACTTTAATGGTTCTCCATTCAGTAAATCACTTATAACAGCAAAACTGTTGAATTTAAAGGATTTTTCTCAGATATGTTGTTTAGCTACTTTTTTATGTACTGTGTAATGGCAAATTTTGAGACCTGTAAGTCCATAACTAACTGAGTAATAGCTACTTTGATGGTTCTCCATTGAGTAAATCACTTATGACAGCAAAACTATTAAATTTACAGGATTTTTGTCAAATATGTTATTCATGTACTTTTTAATGTTCTGTGTCATGGAAAAGTTTCAGAGCTGTAGGTCCATAGCTAACTGAGTAATAGCTACTTTCATGGTTTTCCATTGAGTAAATCGCTTATCACAGCAAAACTGTTGAATTTAAAGGATTTTTGTCAAATATGTTGTTCACCTACTTTTTGATGTATTGTGTAATGGCAAATTGTGAGACCTATAGGTCCATAGCTAACTGAGTAATAGCTACTTTGATTTTTGCGGAAAATGAAAAAGTCTTAATATCTTGAAAACCGTAAGAGATAGAGCGATTTTGAGTGAATTTTTGACCCGCAGGGTAGTAAATGAGTATACTATGCAAAAGGGAAAAAATTCAATTTTCTCCACTTTTGGCGGCTATCTTGGATTTTAGCAGAAAATAAACATTGAAAATATCTTCGAAATGGTAACAGACAGAGCAATTTCGAGCGAATTTTTGACACACAGGGTAGTACAACAGTACTCTGTGCCTAGGGGAAAAATGTCATCTTGCATTTTAGCGGAAAATGAAAAATTGTGAATATCTCTGAAAAGGTATTTCCTCCCCTTTAATGCTCGGCGGGAGATACACACCGCGGCAGTGGTCTTGTTTCTGATGTATCGAACTTAAAACTGACTGTAGTTACACTGGCTAAACTTATGTATCTTATGTACAAGTTGAGATTTTGTACAAGTTGCAATTCGTACAATATCTCCTCAGTGAACTTGGCTATTGGTGTATCTGCTGAGCAGCCACTGCCAGGCCTAGATTGAAAAGCTCTGAATCAGCCCAAGCCACATCCTTCAAATAAAACTGTGAGAAGGTGTTTATGTGACTTCCAATGGCAGGCTGATAATAGCTGTTCTAGGCAAACTCTCAAATGGAAGACCTTAGAAGCAGCAAAGGCCCTCACATCATGGGCTTTGACCTGATGTAGAGTAAGTGACTCCTGATCCGAGAGCTCATAGCATAGGATCACAGTCTGCTTGATCCATGAGGAGATAGTGGCGTGGGAGTTATCCTTGTTGAAACCTTTCTGGAAGGAGACAAAGGCCAGCTCGTTGTTCTGCCTGGGGTGTGAGGTCCTATCCAGATAGTAGTGCAGGGCTCTGACTGAGCATAGGGACCTATCACAGTGTTACCTATCGATCGCGTTTCATGAGTTTGTACACACTCAAAACAAACTCACCAACACGTGTGCGCTGTTGCTACCAGGCGAACCACCCAAAACAACTACTCACCAAAGAAATTTGTCAATTATCAGAAGCGATAACGTACATATTTCCTCATAGAAATAGGTGAGAAAGACATCAAAGGGAGTTTATTTTATTTGATGTCTTTCTCAGCTAACAGTAATTCACATGAGAATTTGGGTAATCTTGTGTGATTTCACTGCTTTTTGTAGAATTTTTAACTTGTCTTCTGCATTATAGTTTCACAGGTGAAACAGTCAAAACAACTACTGACCAAATAAATTCATCTATTATTGGAAGTGACGACATGCATATTTCCTCCTAGAAATAGGTGAGAAAGACATGAAAGTAGGTTTATTTTATTTAATACATCCAGCTAACAGTAATTCATGCGAGAATAAGAATATGTTCATGAGATTTCAGTGCTTTTTGGTGAATTTTTAACTGTCTTCTGCATATAGTTTCACAGGTGAAACAGTCAAAACAACTACTGACCAAAGAAATTCAAGTGTTATTGGAAGAGACAAATATATATTTCTTCATAGAAAAGAGAAGAAATGCAGTTTTTTTGTATTTTATGAATCCAGATAACAGTAGGAAAACATAGCAGCACCCAGCCATTAAGGCTTAGATCTGGTTCTGAAGTGAAATTTAAAAAAAAAATAAATAAATAAAAACAGCATTAATTAATTTATTTGAACTTTTAGTTTGGCATCAATTGTTTATTTTTTAAATAAAGTGGATTTTATGCAATCCCAAATTGGAACTAAATATTCCAAAATATCTTGACGCAAAGTATATCTCACTTTTTTCACAGTTGTCTCACTCTATCAAGTGAAGGGATACAGGTGTGTCCCACTTTAATTTGTGACCAGGGCAAACACCTGCTATCAGCCTTGAGTGACTTGTCCAGAGTTGAGGCCATGACTGGAATAACCACTGGGGCCACACTGTCCGGATTCCTTTTTGGCCAGCTGGTTCTTAGAGAAAGCTGGGAGAGGGGTAAAGAGACACCTTGGATCAGTCTGACTGGTGTCTGATTTCTTACTTAGCCAAGCATGGATCTCACTCCTGCATTTGCCTGAACCCAAGGCTAAGAGGAAGACAGTCTTGAAGGTCAAATGCCTGAAGGTCTCTTTGAGGGGTTCAAAGGCATCCTTTGTAAGCTGGTGTAGCACCAGGAAAAGATTCCAAGAGGGAATGCCCCTACGACCCTTAGGTCTGTCTCTGTGGAAGCTATCCAAGAAACGAGTGAGATTCTCATCTTTGCTGAAACTAATGGGCAAATTTCCCAGTTTGTCACCAATGAGCCATAGTCATCAATAGTAGCTGGATGCAACTTCTTATCCTGGAACAGGTACAGCAGGAACTCGGCTATGGACTTTATAGGGGTGTCCTGAAGTCCACCTGATTAATGTGGCACAACTTGGTACAAATGGTCCATTTTGCCTAATAGACTGATCTAGAGACTCTGAGGAGCCACTAGGTCCCAAAACCAGGGTATGTTGGGCGATCTGGAGGTATCAGAATGACTCCTCCACAGATAGTCCTGCAACTTTTCCACCACTTTGCCCAAAATGGCTTTTGGTAGGAAGGCATGTGGATCCAGATCCTCTTAGAGCAGATGGAGTGCATCCACTAACTAGGCTAGGGGGTCTGGTAACAGTGACACAAATTGAGACAACTTGTTATTGAGCATATCAATTCGAAGACCTCTGGAAGGAGGGACCACTCTGTCTGGATGGTCTGGCCTATTCTGGATAGCTTATCTGCCATAACATTCAGCGAGCATGGAATGTGTCAGGCTTTGAGAGTCATCGGTTTTCTGGAGCGCCAGGTCAGGATTCACCATAGAAGGGCACACAGAAGATCCGACTTCATGCTCGCTCCTTGTTTATATAGGCAACCATTGTGGTGTTGTCTGTAGCTTTGAGCAATATTTTGTTCAAGCAGAGGTCTTGGAACTATTTTCGGTCCAGTAAGACTGCCTTTAGTGTCAGGTAATTTACGTGCAATTTGCTTTCTGGAATTGACCAAGTTCCCCTTGCAGTGTGTTCCCCTAAGTGAGCACCCAATCCTTCTTTTGATGTGTCTGTCAAAATCTCCAGGACATGTTTTAAAGGTTGTAGTGGCTGGTCTTGAAGGACATTTCCTTCCTGAAGCCATCACTTTAAGTGAAGGTGAGGCAATTTTGGGATAGTGATCACCTTTCCTAGTGATTCTGGTACCCTCCAGTTGTTTTTCAAGGTACTTCATTGCCTGAGTTTGAATTGGTTGGGATGTGGAAGTAGGCATCCTTAAAAGCTATGGATGTTACCCACTCCCTGTCTGGAGGGAGGCCCTGATTGTCTTTGGTGTTTTCAATTTGAATTTCTGTTTTTAGAAATTTGTCCAGAGTACTGAGGTCAGATAGGTCTCCACCGGTTGTTGGGTTTGGGAACCAGGAAAAGCCTGTTGTAAAACCCTAAAGATTTCTGAGTTGTGACCGGTTCTACTGCATTGTTTTACATAAGTACATGTAATGCCTCCATCAGGAAGCTATTCCTGAGGAGATGTATATAGCAACTTATGATGTTGGGTGACCTTGTTAGGTTTGGCTGGATCGAGAAGTGGAGAGTGTAACAATCTCTGAGGACTGTTATGACCTTTGGACTGGCCCCAGGGCTCCCCATATTTCCCAAAATTGGTGCAATCTGGCCCCTACAAGTAGATCTGGAGCAACAATTGGGACATTTCTGACATTTTGGACAAAACACAAGTGATCTACATATCTTTCACATATTTTGATGATTTTTGTTGAACAATATCCAGATATACATCTTCCTTTTGTGGCAACCCTCCTGCAGTAAAGAACATGCCTTGCAACAAGTGAGTTTACATTTAAATTTTAAATTCTTCACAAATGTCTGTTTCTTGTTTCATCTACAACACTGTCCTTCTCCCCGGCCACACTTACACAAGCCATCTAGGTAACACAGCAACTGGCATTTTATAAGAATGCTGCCCCTTGGCCGATCGCTGTTAGTGGTTGGAGGCCTTGCCTTGACCACTCTTGCTCTGGCCACTCTGCTTCAACTGCTTCTATGCTGGCATACCGGGCTTTCGGTCAGCTTCCAGTGCCTGCTTGCCAGACTGAGTATAGGGGTGGAAATGAGCAGGTTTCTTTTGAGAAGTGCTAGCGAAGTGTTTCTGTTCATGGTGTCATATCTGCTCTTCTGCCTTGGCCAGTAGATGGTCAAGAAACAAAGAACTCATTTGAAGGGGCGAGTTCCTGATGGTGATAAGTGTGGCCATAGCTTGGGCGAAGCTTCTGTTGAAGGTCATAAGATAGCCCAGTTTATCAGTGGCTTCTTGGGTTTTACTGGCTGACTTTTCCTTGGCTTTGTAAGTCTGTATGACCTTAAGCTGGCTGGCAATAGCATCCTGTACCTTAGTTAAACACCGGCTCAGTCCAGCAGCCTGATTACACATGTATGACTGATCTCTGGCTGACCTCTCCCATTTCCTAAGGGTATCCTGATGTATAGGCCGGGAAGTGGGTGCTGATGGCAGTGAATGTCTGGCCACCCTGGTAAAGAAACTGTTGAGTCTAGCCAGTTCATTCATCCAACAGTGTACCTTGGACCTGGAGAAGTCCTTCTTCTCAGCATACATGTCATACCACTTTTGAGTCTTGGGGTCCCTGACAAACTGGTCCCTAGCAAGGCCTAAGGTCTCAGAACTATGGTAAGGGTAGCCCTCTGTGACAGAAATGTTTAGTTTCTCCATCTTCCTGCATAACCATTTGTCAGATGGCAGTTTAACCGAGACCTTGCTGGTTGGCTTAGTCCTGGTACCAGCAAAGAGGTTGTCATCAAGTGAGGATGATGAGGACTCGAACTCAGGCACTTGTTTCCACCCCAAGAAAGTTCTAACTCCTCTGATTGTCTCCCTGGAAGTCTGTTCTTCACTGAATTCCTGATCCAAATACTGCTCTGCTTTGGTAGACTCTCGGTCAGATACCTCGCCCTCTTCCTCCATTTGGTTGAGTAGGGGAGGTAGGTTAGCTGTACTGTTCTACATCAGTGTCCACATCCTGAGAGTAGGCAGTACCATTCAGAGACAATTAGGGCAGGAACTTCTTGCTGGTGACAGTCTGACCAACCAGTCCAGTGGACTGAACATCTACACTATCAGTGGCACCAGTTACATCCTGGACAGTAGTGGCCTGACCGGTGGATTGGACCACAGACATCACACTGGTAACACCAGAAGGCAGGTTAACACTAGCAGGTTGGGTGACCAGTCCGGAAAACCTGTCCTGAGTTGGTACTGGTGTAAAAATAAATCCCCCCCCCCCCCCCCCCCCCCCCTCCTTAAATCCTCACTTCGGGGTGGAGAATTTCCTAGTAAATCCTACCCCCCACCAGGAAATCCTACCCCCACCACTTTAAACTGACCTTTTTAAGGGTTAAAATGTGAAGTCATAAACCCTTTGATTAGTTATAAAAGGGGCTACACTTTAAAGTACGTATGTACCAGAATACATTTTAAAGGCCTAAGCAGAGAGCAGCTTTAATGTAAGAGGTATGCAATTGCAACTAGACAAATGTTTTTGCTAACAAAAACTAAGCGTCCCAAAAAGGTTCACTGCAATATAATATACAGTAGAAAAAGGTTTTTGAAAATAAAAACATGCAGTGCTGAGAGAAGAAGTGAAAGTTAAGCAGACAGTGTAGAAGTTCATGCATTAACATGAAAAAAAAATTTAAGCTTTATTTTGTTTTCTATGGTCATAAATTGCGAAAAGTTAATAGAATAAATGCTCTGGCTAAGAATGCATAAAGCATCAATACTTATAATAGGTCGACAGTTACACCATAAAACTACTTAATTAAAGAGTAACAGTGCTTTATAAATGCCATATATCTATTTATATTTTAGAAAAGGCATAGTAAAATGTGAGCCTTTAGAAAGGCAAGAAGTTTATGACACAATACTTTGAACACATCTATCTGGTAAATCTGACCAGCTATCTAGACTCTTCATATAAGGTTTCCCAATACTTCTGAATACATTGTAAATCTCTAAAAGCAAGAATAAAATAGATACAAGGCAAAAACACAAAATCGGCTATTTGATGAATCCAGTTTGATCCATAAAAGGGGTTGGGGGGTGGGGGTGGGGACAGGGGGTAAATCTGACCAGCTATCTAGGCTCTTCACATAAGGTTTCCCAATACCTCTCAATACATTCTAAAACTCTAAAAGAATAAAAGAGATAAAAGGCAAAAACACAAAATCGGCTATTTTATGACCCCAGTTTGACCCATAAGGGGGGATCCGGGGGGTAAATCTGACCAGCTATCTAGACTCTTCACATATGGTTTTCCAATACCTCTTAATACATTCTAAAGCTGTAAAAGCAAGAATAAAGCAGATAAAAGGCCAAAACACAAAATCGGCTATTTTATGACCCCAGTTTGACCCATAAGGGGGGATGCGGGGGTAAATCTGACTGGCTATCTAGACTCATCACTTAAGGTTTCCCAATACCTCTTAATACATTCTAAAACTGTAAAAGCAAGAATAAAGGAGATCAAATAGCATCAGAGATGCCCGTACCCCACAGCCTAGGGAAATATTTTGAGATAGAGAAGTACTGTACCAGTACAAACTTCAGGATACTTTCAGAGCACTGTCAGTTATATAAAGGTCCAAACAATGTTTAAATGGAGAAATAATGTTTAAAAGAAAGATAATGCATATAAAGATGAAGTACTAAAACAAGATAATTCAATAACAAGATAACAGCATTAATCAGCAAACTAAAATTCAACACTCTTTATCTACACCTGCATGGCCCAATTATGGTTTAGATGGTTTGAATATTATCATGCATACAGAAGTGGTAATACATTTAATGAATAAGCGAGTTCACAGTTTCAGAGGTCTCGTTCTCGTTGTCGATCTCGTAGCGTAGGCCAAAGGTCAAGAGGTGTAGGAAGTAAATCCACGGATAAGAACTTGCGAAAGTAAATCATGTAAATACCTGTATTATGGGACATTTTTTATTAGAATTGTAAGTGGACATAAAAATATACATATAGATTTACAAAATAGGCATTTTATGTTTGGAAAAAATATTTTACACTATGTTTTACAGCCTTCTTAGATGGGCGAAAATAGGGGATATTTGAGGCTTAACAGTCTTTAAAATGCATATATTTTACAAACCAATTGCTCCCTTGTTAATGGACGGATTTAGATGAAATAAAATGTAAAATGCTGTCATCATTGCGGTTGGTGGAACTGCTCAATAGTTTGTTGAAAATATTTTCAAAAATATTATAAAATCTCACTACTGCAGGAATAGACGAAAATATTTATTTTATATTTCTGTTATCATTTTAATAATAATTTAATTTTTAATAATAATTTTATAATAATTTTTTCAAAAATATTATAAAATCTCACTACTGCAGGTCATTTCTGCCTTTGCAGGAATAGACGAAAATATTTATTTTATATTTCTGTTATTATTTTAATAACATCATTCCTGGTTGTTTGTGAAAGAAATAGCCGGATACAAGCATTAAACTACACCACTTTGTCACTTGAACCCCTTCACCAAAGGAATTACTTGTTTCTCGCCATGTTATCAGTCCGCCGTCCCCACCGCCGAATATATAACAATATGTGAAACATATACCGGTATGTGTAACAATATATACAGATTTACAGATTTTTGAGGTATTTTTTAAAATGTGCATAAAAATGCTTTTTCCATGCAATTGTGTTTCATTCAGTTGTTATATGCAAATTATTTATTTCTGCAACAGTTGTCTTCAAGCATTTAATTTTTTTATGTATTTTCAGGTAAATAATATGAGGCATAACATGAAGAACAATGATGCAAATGAAGATGCCAGATACATATACAATTGTGTCTTATCCTAAGTTAACTTGAATGACTTTGCTGTCCCACAGAATGGATATTTTTTCAAGGCTGATTGACTGATAAACCTCATTATTATGACCAGATAATGACAAATCATTTAATGAAATCGAATGAAATTGGCTTTAGAAATTGTTTAATGTAATAAGAGTTGTCTTTATATGTATAGTTATAATTTGCACAACCATTAGCTATGTATTGCATTAAGTAATATTTTATGCACTTAAGTTCATGTTGTTTTAATAATATTAATATACTTTATAAAAAAAGAATATTAATGTAAAGAACTTGTGAAATAAACAACACAAATGGAGTGTGAATATGAATAAACAAATTATATGAAATCAAAGAAAAGACTTTTCACCCCCTGCATGGAGCAGCTCCATACAAACCTGGAGTAAACCCAACAAGCATAGTGAAGGTGGATGGAAACTCTGAAAACTCTGAAAATCCATTCGCAACTTTTTGAGTTACGCTGTTCACTAACAGGCGGACAAACCCCAATGATTACATAACCTCAGCTGGTGGCTGTAATGATACTAATAAAACTGTGGGAGATACATGGCATGATTGTTTGATTAGTTGATCCTGTCTGACCTTGAGGCAAGAGTCAAAGGTTAGATGAACAAAAGCACTCAACCTCTGAGGTCGCTGGTTCAAAACTTTGAATCTCGGCCCGGGTGTTAGAAAGTTGGTAGTTACTTGCTGATGCCTGGTGGTTTACAGTGCAGAATATTGACCAACTAGTATGTACTGGTTCCTCCACCCGTAAACTACCCGTCACAATATGACCCTAGCTGTTGAATGTGACATAAAACAAAAAAATAAATCTAAATTGAAGGGTAGTAAAAACTGCTAGCTATAGACCAATCGTATCTGGGTAAATAAGAGCACTCAGAGCTTGCATACCTCTGCCTAGGTTCAATGTCACCTGTATTGCAATACTGAGTGCAATGACAAAAAAAAAACATTTTTTGAAATTTAATGGCAATCTTAAGATCAATGAATGAGTAAAGTTAAATCTATAGCTGACAAAAACTCATCTAACAATTTACAAGGGCATTTGTAAGCCCTTAAAGTAATAACAACAGTACTACGATCATATACTTTTGGCATATTTACAAAATTCTAAAAAATCAGGAAAATGCTCGGACATAAATGGCCTTAAATTAGTGAAAAGTTACGATTCTGACTTTCAGGTGGCCTTAATGTAATAAAATATATCTGTTGGAAAATGCCAGTTATTCAGGATTTAATGGCCCTGGTATTTCCAAAAAAATGTATTAAAATTTGACATTTTCGCTTTTCAAAAAATTCTCAAAAATCAGTCGTTCAACCTACATCCATTAAACTTACATCTGTGGAAAGCCACGAATATAACCTTTCTTCTGCTCTTTATTTCATGAAAATCCGTCCAGAAATGCCAAAGTTATTTAAGATTTTACAACACCCCGCCACAAAAAGAGTACAAGCATCCTTATATGCACTGAGCGATAATTGGTTATACATGCTCAAAAGTTTCCTTTTGGACAATGACATAAAGAAAATGATGTAGATTGTATTGAATTAGTATATCATACAACGTTTTGTATCAAAATGCTTTTCAAACAATCAGTACTTTCTTTACATTAAAGAAAATTATAAAACTGCTTTCTACTCTTCCAAGTTACTTCCTACACCTCTCGAACTTTGACCCGGAAACGATACAACCTGTTACCGCATGCGCACTTCGAAACTGTGAACTCGCTTATGCTTATGTGTGGTGTTGGAGCAAAATCTGTGGCTCACTTGATGAAATTCTATCTCTTACAGTGGCAAGTTATGAAAGTAAAATTCTTAATAAATTCTAATGTGACTTTAACAGTGCTAAATCTGCATCAAAAAAACAGACTCAAAGGTGCAACAAGATTTTATAGGTCAAGGTCACTACAGCAAGGTCAAAGGTCAAATCAAGGTCAGATCATGACGTTGCACAACTACACCCCCTAACCAATGTCCCTACCAAGTATCAACTTCCTACACCTTGCGGTTTCCGAGATATAGCCCGGACAAGATTTTCGAACTCAAGGTCACTACGGCAAGGTCAAAGGTCAAATCCTTGTCAGACCATGACATTGCACACCTACACCCCCTAACCAATATCCCTACCAAGTATCAACTTCCTACACCTTACGGTTTCTGAGATATAGCCCGGACAAGATTTTATAGGTCAAGGTCACTATGGCAAGGTCAAAGGACAAATCAAGGTCAGACCATGACGTTGCACACCTATACCCCCTAACCAATATCCCTACCAAGTATCAACTTCCTACACCTTACAGTTTCTGAGATATAGCCCGGACAAGATTTTATAGGTCAAGGTCACTACGGCAAGGTCAAAGGTCAAATCAAGGTCAGACCATGACGCTGCACACCTACACCCCCTAACCAATATTCCTACCAAGTATCAACTTTCTACACCTTACGGTTTCCAAGATATAGCCCGGACAAGATTTTATAGGTCAAGGTCACTACAGCAAGGTCAAATCAAGGTCAGACCGTGATGTTGCACACCTACACCCCCTAACCAATGTCCTTACCAAATATTAACTTTCTACACCTTACGGTTTCTGAGATATAGCCCGGACAAGATTTTATAGGTCAAGGTCACTACGGCAAGGTCAAAGGTTAAATCAAGGTCACACCATGACGTTGCACACCTACACCCCCTAACCAATATCCCTACCAAGTATCAACTTCCTACACCTTATGGTTTCCGAGATATAGCCCGGACAAGATTTTCAAACTCAAGGTCACTACGGCAAGGTCAAAGGTCAAATCAAGGTCAGACCATGACGTTGCACACCTACACCCCCTAACCAATGTCCCTACCAAGTATCAACTTCCTACACCTTACGGTTTCTGAGATACAGCCCGGACAAACTCTTTTCCCGCCGCCCGCCCACCCGCCCGCCCGGACGCCCGCCCGCCCACCCGCCCATCCGGACACCATGGGTGAATACAATACCCCAACAGCCCTTAAAGCTCTAAAAGCAAGAATAAAGGAGATAAAAGGCAAAAACACAAAATTGGCTATTTTATGACCCCAGTTTGACCCATAAGGGAGGGTCTGGGGGTAAATATGACCGGCTATCTAGACTCTTCACATATGGTTTCCCAATACCTCTTAATACATTCTCAAGCTCTAGAAGCAAGAATAAAGGAGATATAAGGGGAAAAGATGAAATTGGCTATTTTATGACCCCCGTTTGACCCCTACAGGGGGGTCGGGGGGAAATTTGACTTGCTTTCTAGACTCTCCACATATGGTTTCCTACTACCTCCCAATACATTTTATGGCTCTAAATGCAATACTTAAGAAGATAATAGGGCGGTCACATGAATTTTAAGCTTTCTGATTGGTACCTGTGAGAAAATCACTCATAAATCGGTCAATTTTAATCGGATTGCTCCCAAAATCTAATCAGCTCACGTTTTTGATAGTATAAACATGCGTATGAAGTTACAAGCCTCTGCGGTCAGTAGATTTTCCTGAACTGCGATGACGGGCGGGTGTACCCGAAAAAACTATTTTTTGATCATGTGACCTTGATAAAGATCAAAGGTCAAATTTAAGCATGTGGAAAAATTTTCCCACGCCTAAGGTATATAACTGCCAAATATGGTTAAAAAGCTTGCAATAACAAGGGAGATATTCAAGGGAGACCATAATGCGGCGGCGGCGAGGAAACTGACGCGAAACCAAATAAGCGCCCTTTCAGGGATGCTTAATTACATGGGTTACAGTTAAATAGTGAATAGGAACTTTGATGCAAGCTGAAGAGATTATTAGAAATGATAATCTAGAGGACCTGATTGATTATGACAACCAGTTATCCAATTTCCTTGAGAAACATGCTGCTGTTGAGACAAAGACGGTGACGGTTCGCTGTGAGATGTGCTGAGCAGAGCGAAATTGGTCACACTCGAGGACTTGTGACAACTGGAATTACTTTAAAGAGGCAAGGAACAAGTACAGATACCACCTCAGATACAAAGAAACTGTTCAACATTGTTAATGGCTTGACTGGAAGGAAAAGATCCAACCCACTTCCTGAGGACTCACAGACTCATAATTAGTGGATGATTTTGTGACATTTTTCTTCCAAAAAATTGACAAAATCCATTCTGACCTTGAAGACTATCCTATGTTTGTTCCACCAACTATGGACCCAGCTGGTTTCTCACAATTTACAGCTATTAATAGTGATATTGTTGCTAAATTGGTTATGAAGTCAAAACCAGCAACTTGTGACCCGGATCCACTACCTACTCACCTGGTCAAAAAGTATGTTGATATCCTATTGCCTGTGCTGTGTAAAATATTCTAAAATGGTACGCTGCGCAGTGACCTTGGACACGTCTTTTGCGCAATGCTGGAATCGTGAATATAGAACAGTAAATAAAACAACTCTGTTGAATTCTGCATACATCGTCCCTTCGTGTACACATGTAAACAAACAACTCGAGGTAAAATAATATGCAGCAAATGGAGATTTTTATCAATTTGCAAATTTAATAAGTAAATTAAATTTTTATAAGTTAATACCCTATCCAATGGACAAATGCTTATCCGGTCGGCGCAGACCGGCCCGCCAAACGCCAGAAAAAGACGTCCTGTGTTTCCACCGGCTGGCCGGTCCCAGTACTGTGCATTCGCTAGGTGGCGCATGGTACTTACTTCCTGTCTAGACAACATGACGTCATATCATCTTTTTCGTTGTCTAAACCTATTAGACCCCTAGTAAGCTGATAGCGGGGTCGGTGGGAGGGTCTTGTGTGTCCATTGGATAGGGTATTAACTTATAAAAATTTAATTTACTTATTAAATTTGCAATTTTATTGCGTTAATACTTCCTATCCAATGGACAAATGCTGAATAACTACCGCTTGGCCGGCGGGTAAGTTACTAGGGACTTATGTGAACTCACAAGTAATAGCAAATTTTAACCTACGGTCTAGGCTGTAAGGCCATGGTCGGTTGCCAGCAGCCGGTTACCCGGGGCTATATCGCCGTTGCCCCCCCCCCCCCCCCCCCCCTTTTGCAGACCTGCTCTGAGGTAGGGGAAGAGAGGGATGAGTTCAGTCCCAGAATGCAATAAACCTCCCAAAGGAAGCACGCCACACTTAATTCTTATGTACATGAAGAAACTGTTTATACATATATACAAATCTCCTCAATCTAAGGGCCACTAGTGGATCTGCTGAGCAGCCACTACCGAGCCCAATTAGTAAAGCTCTGAATCAGCCCAAGCCCCGCCTTTCAGATAGAACTATGTGAAGGTATTATGTGACTTCAGTGGCAGGCTGACAAGACTGTATCCAAGGAAAACTCCCGACTGGAAGACCTTAGAAGCATCAAAGGCCCTGACATCATGGGCTTTAACCTGATGTAGAGTGTGGGTCTCCTGGTCAGAGAGCTCATAACATAGGATCACAGTCTGCTTGATCCAAGAGGAGATAGTGGCAGGTGAGATGTCTTTGTCAAAACCTTTCTTAAAGGAGACAAAAACCACCTCCTTATTCTGCCCGAGGTCCTGCCCAAATAGTAGCGCAATGCTCTGACTGGACAGAGGGACCTGTCAGACTTGAGGGATCTATCCAGAGTTGGGGCCAGGGCTGTTATATCCCTGGGGCCACACTGTCTGGAACCTCTTTGGCCAGCTGATTCTTGGGGAGAAAGCTGGGTGACGGGTACAGGGACACCTTGACCAGTCGGACTGGTGTCTAATATTTCTGTTTTGCCAAGCATGTATCTCACTTCTACTCTTGCCTGACCCCAGGACCAAGAGAAAAGCTATCTTGAAGGTCAAATGCTTCAAGGAGGCCTCTTTAATTGGTTCAAAATGACCCTTGTCAGCTGGTGCAAAAACCAGGGAGAGGTTCCAGGAGGGGATTCCCTTCCGGCCTTTGGGTCTGTCTCAGTGGAAACTATCCAGGAGACGAGTGAGATTTTCATCCTTACTGATATTGATGGGTGAATTTCCCAGTCTATCAGCAATGTCTGACCTGTAACCATCAATGGTGCTGGGCTGCAACTTCCTGTCCTGAAATAGGTACATAAGGAAGTCAGCAACTAACTTTACAGGGGGGTGTGCCCCAAAGTCCACCTGATGAATGATACACCACTTGTAACAATGGCCCACTTGCCTCATAGACTGATCAGATTGATCCCCCTTTGAGGAGCCTCAACTCTTGCTGCCACTGCCTCAGACAAGCCCTGCTCCTTGATTACTGAGGCTCTAGGAGCCCTGCATGGATATTAAGGTTTGTCAGATTTCTGTGAGGGATCTGATCGAATGGCTGTCAACAGGTTGGGCATATTGGGCAGGCTCAGTGGGATTTGGCTGGACGTAGCCACTAGATCCCAAAACCAAGGCATGTTGGGCCACCCTGGAGCAATCAGAATGATTCTCTTGCATGGGGAGTCTTGCAACTTCTCCACCACTTTGCCCAATATGGCTGATGGTGGGAAGGTGTATGCTTTCAGATCCTACCAAGGCCGACTGAGCGCATCCACTGCTGTGGCCAGGGGATCCGGTACCGGTGACACAAACAGAGGCAACCTGTTGTTGAACCTCGTGGCAAATAAGTCTATTTGGGCCGGTGCCACCTGCTGCATAGAGTGGAAGACCTCTGGAAGGAGAAACCACTGTTTGGATGGTCTGGCCTAGCCTGGATAGCTTGTCTGCTACCACATTCGGCCGGCCTGGACTGTGTCGTGCTTTAGAGTCACTTGTTTCCTGGTACACCAGGTTAAGATTCTCCATAGTAGGGCACAAAGTGGGCACGACCTCATGCCTCCTTCCTTGTTTATGTATGACACTACTGTGGTGTTGTCAGTTGCTACAGGTACTATCTTGTTGAGCAAAGGTCTTGGAACTCTTTTAAAGCCAGAAAGAACTGCTTTAAGTTCTAGATAGTTTATATGCAGCTTGCTTCCCGGAGGGGACCAGGTTGCTCTTGCAAGTGCTCGTTTAAGCGAGCGCCCCACCCTTCTATTGATGCGTCTGTAATTATTTGCAGAGCATGTTTATTGGGTTTAATGGTTGGACTGTAAGTACATTGTCTTCCTTCATTGTAAAGGGGGTGCAAGGACCTGGGGGTTGGGATCACCTTTTCCAGTGATTCTGGGACCCTCCAGTTGTGTTTGTGATGCCACTGAATGAGTCTCATATGAAGTTGGCCTACATGAACTTGCTTTTCGGTAGCTGTTAGTAAGCCTATCACGGACCTGAATTCCCGGACCGGGCAAGCCGGTAGGGATAGCAATTTCAGCATTTTCTCTTGAAGGTTCTGCTACCGGTCTGGAGTCAGTCGGACCGGATCAGACCTGAGGTCGAACTGGTAGCCTACAAAATTGAAGTCTTGTTTGGGCTCCAGCTCTGATTTCTCTAAGTTCACCAGCCAACCTAGTTGCTGACACATTATTTACTAGCTCCTGTGTATGTTGGAGACAAGCCTGGTGGGATCTGGCTCTCACCAACCAGTCGTCTAGTTACTGGTGGTTTCTTAAATCCTTGTGTATGGCCATCAATTCACCTCCTTTGGTATCACGATGAACTCCAAAGGTGCTGTGGACAAACCAAAAGGCAGGGCCTTGAACTGGTATGTCCGACCTTGGATGTGAAATCTCAGGCATTTCCTGGATTGTTCTTGTATAGGTATATGGACATAGGTATCCCTCCTTCCACAATTGTACTACCTAGGGTCCAGCCCCCAAGGCTTCCTAAGTTCCCAAAAGGGCTTAGTCTGGACCCTACAGGCAGATTGTGTGCCACATTTGGGACATTTGGTATCCTGACAATATTTCCTGTCCCTCCGGACACTGGTCCGGTCTGGTGACAATGATCCAAGTTAACAGTCTCTCCGTTCTTATTGTGGTCCGGTGGGGCTGACACAACTTTTCACATCAATAGACTCTTTGCCCCGGGCCAGCAGCCTGCAAGGTGCAGCATTTACCAGAGCAATTGTCATTTGTGAGATGTCTGACTCCTGGCTGGACATGATGACAAACTTTATTATCTCTCCAGTCAAGTCCAGCACCGATAACAGCCTGTCAGGTTGTTGAGAGATGTTGCCTAGCAGTAGCTTGGGACACTGTCATATCACTGTCATATCCTCAAGACCACTGACTGGTCTAAGAATTCTCTGTAACCAAATTTACTTTAGGCAACTCTGTCCAGTACCAGGACTCCCTACCCGGTACTTAACTGTGACCAGTAATTTTCTGTAACCGGCAAAAAACTTGGAGGCTGGGGTCATCAATGAATTAGACAGCTACTGGTCTATATTTAGCCAGCTTTTTTTTTTTTTTTTTTTTTTTTTTTTTTTTTTTTTTTGTAACCAGTTGGGGTGAAGCCCTGTACAGTAAGGACTGTGTAGCCAGCACCCTATTAGTAGACTTTGTAACCGGTAGGTTGAAGCAAGTGTACAAGACTGTGTAGCCAGTACCAGTCGGTACACTCTGTAACCAGTTGTTGAAGCAAGTGTACAAGGCTGTGTAGCCAGAACCAGCTGGCACACTCTGTACCCAGCTGTTGAAGCAAGTGTACAAGGCTGTGTAACCAGTACCAGCCGGTACACTCTGTAACCAGTTGTTGAAGAAAGTGTACAAGGCTGTGTAGCCCAGTACCAGTCGGTACACTCTGTAAACAGTTGTTGAGGCAAGTGTACAAGGCTGTGTAGCTAGTACCAGCCGGTACACTCTGTAACCAGTTATTGAAGCAAGTGTACAAGGCTGTGTAGCTAGTACCAGCCGATACACTCTGTAACCAGTTGTTGAAGCAAGGGTACAAGGCTGTGTAGCCGGTATACTGGTGGGTACACTCTGTAACCAATTGCTAAAGCAATTTTACAACTATCTTTTGTGTTGAATTCAGCTTGCTGTAGGTTTCCTCCATTAATTAAAGAATTTCTTTAATCGCACGTCTTATTTGTAGATTTGACAGTTGCTGGGAAAGCCCTTGTGAGCTATATTTAGAAACACTTGGTGTGTCACGTGACCAGCTTGCTGGTCGGAAAGACACGCGATTGGCTGATTGGAGCTCGTCAGTTGTGGCGTTCTTTTGTGATACTTAAACATGCAAATGCGCAGTATCCTACTCATCCACAAACCCCACTACTGACAACGAAGCCGGGTCTGCAAGGTAGGGACTGGAATCACAGTAGACGTGAGTTCTGAAGAACGCACCTCCGACCTTCCTGGTCGGTGAAAACACGTGACCTGCTTCGTGATTGGTCGGAAAGACACGCGATTGGCTGACTGGAGATGACGTCAGTATTCGCGTTCTTTGTGTGATGCTTTACCGGCAACTTAACAGTACACAAAACCCCACTACCGACAACCAGTCCGGGTCTGCAAAGCAGGGACTGTAGTCACAGTAGACGTGAGTTCTGAAGAACGCACTTCCGACCTTCCTGGTCGGTGAAAACACAGACCTGCTTCGTGATTAGTCGGAAGGACACGCGATTGGCTGACTGGATATGATGTCAGAGGTCGCGTTCTTTTGAGCTGGCCGGTCGGCTGATGCTTTAAAAATAGAGAAGCCTGGGCCAGTGCGCTCTGTAGATGAAGTCCTGGCCGGTCTGAAGTCGATTCTTCTTTTCAGCCGGCTGTACACTCAAACCAGTTTCCTGGCCATCCACCTCCCTTACTACCGACATAAGTGCCGGGTCCACAAGGGAGGGACTGAGAGTGATTAAAGATGAAATTCCTTCTATGTAAATACTAGGTGAGGTCGGCTGAACATGAGCTTGCCGGTCGACTAATGCTTTACAGCAAAGATGTCTGGACCAGTGCGCTCTGAAGAAATCTGAAGAATTCATCTCTTGCTGCTGATGTACATATATATATATATATATAAGCTTACCGGTCGACTAATGCTTTAAAGCAAAGATGTCTGGACCAGTGCGCTCTGAAGAAATCTGAAGAATGCACCTCTTGGGGATTTCCTTCTATTTGCAGTGTTCAAAACTACGTAGATTGAAGTTTTCCGTGATTTCTATTCGTAGTACTAGAAAAGACGTTTCTATGGTGATTGAACTGGAAGTTACAGAGGGTACATTCAACAAATGAACACGGATAAAAATACCTGTAAGTAGTATATCCATTATTTCCTTAATATTGTCGATCTGCCCCTAACAACACCATGGTTGAATGGGAGGAAACTAGAAAAAAATGGCTGCCTTCATATATCTCGTCGATTACTGCCCTATCATCAACACTAAATTGAGTCAGCTAGGGAGCGTTTCCAGCAGATTTCTTAAGGTATATCCGTGCTTGATATGAAGATAACATTTCTACACTAAAATATTCCCAAATAAGGTCGAAAATCCGTCATAATGCACACTTTTCCTTATAAAACTCTGGAGATGTTGAAAACACGTCTGCACAGTACACGCGCCAAACGAAAAAGATGATATGACGTCATGTTGTCTAGACAGGAAGTAAGTACCATGCGCCACCTAGCGAATGCACAGTACTGGGACCGGCCAGCCGGTGGAAACACAGGACGTCTTTTTCTGGCGTTTGGCGGGCCGGTCTGCGCCGACCGGATAAGCATTTGTCCATTGGATAGGAAGTATTAACGCAATAAAAATTTCATTTAAAGATCGACTACTCATAAATATTTATGAGATAACGGAATTCTGTGGGGGATTTTCTAACAATATTTTAAGCAAAAGGCCGTTTGCACAGCCATCACTATGCATGTTTAGTTAATGGAACAGCTAACATGGCAATGGATTGTTTTGATTTTTGCATAAAATTTACCCCTTATTTTGAACAAAATATCAATGAAACCATTTTAGAATAGGAATAAAAGACAAATTCTCATGCTTTATGGCTTCGTGGCTTTAATATTCAGCCGATCGATAGTCTAAAACCATCATAAAGCACTTGAATATGTCTTTTATTCCTATAATCAATACATCTTTTGTTGAAGGTATTTTCCCTATTAGCTGGAAGAGAGCAATTGTTACACCTCTCTTAAAGAAACCTTCACTGGAGAATATTATGAAGAACTATGGGCCTGTCAGCAATCTTTCGTTTTTAGCCACGCTAGTGGAAAAGGCATCATTGATTAGTTTCCAGCAGCATATTGAGGGAAACAATCTACTACCTTCCTACCAAAGTGCATATAGATGTAATTATAGTACTGAAACCCTCCTATTGAAAATCTCTAATGATATCCTGATGAACTTTGAGAATCAAAATCTGACTCCTTTAGTTGCCATTGATTTGAGTGCTGCATTTGACACTGTAAACCAGTGTTTGCTCTTACAAGTTCTAAACCAATGTTATGGTGTTTGCAACAATGCTCTAAAATGGGTTACACCTTACTTAGAGGATAGAAGTTTTCAGGTGTCGATCAACGAAAGTAATTCCTCTCCTATGAACATCAACTTCTCAGTGCCTCAAGGTAGCATTAATGGGCCTATTTACTTCACATTTTACAGCAGCACCCTTCAAACTTGTATTCCACCTGGAATACACCTTGTAGGCTATGCCGATGACCACACTATATACATATATCCACTATACACTATATCTATATACATGGATACAGGGCTGGATACACTATCAAGGAACAGGCTGTTGTCAATCAGATATCTCAGACACTAGCTGATACTAAAGAATGGATGCTTCAAAATAGGCTCAAAATGAATGAGAAGACAGAATTCATTGATTTTGGTAAGCAGTCAAACTTTGTTAAAGTGCAATGTTTCAGACATTGTGGTTGGTGACTGCGTAGTGGGCAGTGTCATCTTCTGTGAAACTTCTTGGACTGGAAATGGATGAGAACTTGAACTTCAAACTGCATATAGCCTCCAAAGCTAGAGCAGCAGCACTGTCAATGTTTAATCTGAGGAAACTAGGACAACACTTGGACAATCATAATTGTCTAAAATTAGCAAATCCTCTAATTTTTTCCCACATGGACTATGCAAATAGTCTCTTTATTAACTTGCCGGAAAACACATTGCATCCTTTCCAGAGAATTCAAAATATGACAGCTAAGATCATTATTGGTCTTTCTAAATTCTCTAGTGCTATACAAGCTATCAAGGAATTACATTTTTTGCCTGTATCAGTTCGCTGTGAATACAAATTGTTAGTATTAGTTTTCAAATGTATTCATAACTTGGCTCCAAAATACTTCTGTGATTTGATTACAATTAAATCTTATAGCTACAGAACAAGGAGTTCTCAATCATTACTTTTGGAAGTTCCCTTGACTAGACATAAGTCATTTGCTGACAGATCTTTTTCTGTAGTAGGACCATCATGCTGGAATAAACTGCCAAGTGATATAAGATCATCTGAGACTATGGACATGTTCAAAAACAAACTGAAAACATTCCTATTTCAAAGAACTTTTACTGCAACATCTTAATTTGCTTTATATTTGATATGTATATATATATTTCTAATTTTTTTCTTGTAAAGCACCATTGTAAGCTTATCCTTAAAGCTCTAATGAGTGCTATATAAATGTAATAAACTTAATTTCTGTAAGAATATAACAATTGCGCTTGTAAAGCTTAACAAGAGGAGAGTGCCCGTGAACGGGCACTGTGTCAGCTGACTGAGTGTTTTTGATTTGTGAAGGTGATTAGAGGACAGAATAATTATCAGGAAAAGGGCTGTACAGAAATACAGTAAATGGTAACTGAACAGCAAGTTTGAAAGAAATTCCGAAGCTGACAGAAGAAAAGGATAAAAAAGTTGTGCCCTGTAAATGGTATTATGAAGGAAAATAACAAGGTAATTGTTTAAGTGTAAAAAATAGGTTAAAACATATTTAACGAAATACTACAAATGCAATATCCTCGTTCGACCTTGAAGAAGGGGTCCAAGGTCAAATCTAACCACACAAATACATTCCCAGCCCATGATTTCCTATGGTTTACCATTCCAAACCTCTAGGACCAATTATAAATGAGTTATAAGCACTTTTAAGCTTGGCTGTCCTCATTTGACCTTGAAGGAGGGGTCCAAAGGTCAAATCTGACCATACCAAAAGATTCCGAGCCAATGATTTCCTATGGGATGGTTTACCATCCCAAATCTCTGTCACCAATAATAAGCAAGTTGTAGGCACTTTCAATTTTCGCTATCCTCATTTGACCTTGAAGGAGGGTTCCAAGGTCAAATCGGACCATATCAACAGATTCACATCCCATGATTTCCTGTCTGTTTACCATCCCAAACCTCTGGGACCAATAATAAGCGAGTTATAAGCACTTTTAAGTTTGGCTATCCTTGTTTGACCTTGAAGGAGGGGTCATTGAAGGTCAAATCTGACCACTCCAAAAGATTCCCACCCCATGATTTCCTACAGGTTGGTTTATCATCCCAAACCTCTAGGATCAATAATAAGGGAGATATAAGCACTTTTCATGACTGACAAAAAACACCTGTGGCGGCCATCTTGTTTCTCAAAATGAGGCCAAACATATTCCCAGACAACATTTTATGGTTATTAATATATACTGGAAACTTAAGAAAGCTAGCTATAATATTTTTTTTCATCAGAGCAGTAATGGTGAAATCTCTCTCTACACACTGCGGCTATCCAGTGGATACAATGATTTACTCAACAGTGAGAACCTGAAAGTAGCTATTGCTCAGCTATGCCATGACATAGAGGTCTGCAATTTCACTATGTTATAGCTGACCAAAAATTCTGTGAATAACATATTTAACAAATTACTGTAAATGTAATAGTTTTCAAGTTACAACTGATTTACTCAACAGTGAGAACCTCAAAGGAACTATTACTCAGCTATGCAATGAGCTACATGTCTGAAATTTTACTATGTTATAGCTAACCCAAAAGTAGGTGAACAACATATTTAAGCAAACTACTGTAAATGCAATAGTTTTCAAGCTACAACTGATTTACTCAATAGTGAGAACCTGAAAATAGCTATTGCTCCGCTATGCCATGAGCTATAGGTCTGTAATTTCACTATGTTATAGCTGACCCAAAAGTAGGTGAACAATATATTTTAACAAAATACTCCAAATGCAATATTTTTCAAGTTATAGCTGATTTACTCAACAGTCAGTACCTGAGAATAGCTATTGCTCAGTTGTGCCATGAGCTATAGGTCTATAATTTCACTATGTTATAGCTGACCCAAAAGTAGCTGAATAACATATTTGCACAAATTTCTGTAAATGCAATAGTTTTCCAATTATAACTGATTTACTCAACAGTGAGAACTTCAAAGTAGCTATTACTCAGCTATGAAATGAGCCACAGGTCTGATACTTCACTATGTTATAGCTGACCCCAAAATAGGTGAATAACATATTGAAACAAAATACTCTAAATGCAATAGTTTTCAAGTTATAAGTGATTTACTCAACAGTGATAACCTAAAAGTAGCTATTACTCAGCTATGCCATGAGCTACAGGTCTGAAATTTTACTATGTTATAGCTGGCCCAAAAGTAGCTGAATAACATATTTATACGAAATTCTCTAAATGCAATAGTTTTTAAGTTACAAGTGATTTTACTCATGATGGAAGTTACTGAAAAGCCCAAAAGTAGCTATTACTCACTTAGCTATTGAGACAGACACCCAACTTACTCACCATATTGTAGCTATGAAAAAAGTAGCTGAATAACATATTTTAACAAAATGCTCTAAATGCAACACTTTTCAAGTTATAAGTGATTTACTCAACAGTGATAACCTAAAAGTAGCTATTACTCAGCTATGCCATGAGCTACAGGTCTGAAATTTTACTATGTTATAGCTGACCCAAAAGTAGCTGAATAACATATTTATACGAAATTCTCTAAATGCAATAGTTTTCAAGTTATAAGCGATTTACTCAACAGTGATAACCTAAAAGTAGCTATTACTCAGCTATGCCATGAGCTACAGGTCTGAAATTTCACTATGTTATAGCTGGCCCAAAAGTAGCTGAATAACATATTTATACGAAATTCTCTAAATGCAATAGTTTTAAAGTTACAAGTGATTTTACTCATAATGGAAGTTACTGAAAAGCCCAAAAGTAGCTATTACTCACTTAGCTATTGAAACAGACACCCAACTTACTCACCATATTGTAGCTATGAAAAAAGTAGCTGAACAACATATTTTCACAAAATGCTGTAAATGCAACACTTTTGAAGTTATAAGTGATTTAGTGCATGATTTCATGAATTTTAATGCATTAAAAATTATTAAAAAAATTTATTAAAAAAAAGTAAGAGATCCAGGTCTCATACTCACACAAGAGAATCTACCTCTGGCCTAGTACATATATGCAAGATATGAGAGAAATCCCTGAAATAGTCACTGAGAAAATTGTGATAAATGTTGAAATTTTCACACTTTTGGTGGGGGTACCCCCCTTGTAATGTCTCTAGCAAACAGACAAACAGACAGATTTGCATGCCTTGAACAATTTTTCATCCTCGATAGATAAGGTATCTTTTAAAAAAAACAGCATGTCTCTAGGCCTTGTAGTTTTGGAGAAGAAGTTGTTCACGCGGACGCGTACACATACGCCCACGCCGCAGAGTGATGACATAATGTCAGCTGACTGACAAGTCACCTGACATAAAAAAAAGAGTACAAAACTGTAGGAATATTCACCCATTTTGACAAGTGCATTAAAGAAAAATCCATTCATCATGTTATTATGTGTGACAGAACCTGTTTAGTCTATGGGTGTAGGGCCTCTCAGTGGTCATAATGAAAGATGTCTGATTCATCGGATCAACCAATACAGAGAAGGACTTCGCTAGTAACATGGATTCTAGCAGGGCAAATCACTGAGCCCACTTGTCATCTAGTGCATACAGGTCATCACAGGAAGGTTTGCTGGGCTTCTTCTTGCTAGCTTCCTTACTGGGTGAAGGTTTGACAAAGACTGCCTTCTTCTTAGCAGGGATCATAACGTCTGCACCCTTGTCTATCTCGACCTGCCCTAGCACCTGTAACGAAGTAGGGTCCACTAGGGAGGGAGAAATGCTAGCAATCTTCTTGTGGGAGTTGCTAGCTGGATCTTCTGCTCAGAGGCAAGGTTACTGCATATTTCACATTCTTTCTTCTGGACACAAGCATCTGTCCTAATACCCTTATCTCAACATCTTGTACATTTAATATGTCCATCAAATAAAGCCATAATGTGTCCTCACTTGTCTCGTTTCTGTCCTGGAGAGGCCATGATATGCAAGGAACACAATATATAAAGTTCAGATAAATATAAAATCAAAATCGGTAAATATTCAAACTTTTCTGCAAACATCGACAGCTCTTCAAAACACGTCTGCATACTACATGTGTCAAACAAAAAGATGTGGTTGTCACACTGTCTAGACAGGAAAAAAGTACGATGTGCACTACTGGACCAGTCCCATTGGTCTATAACACAGGATGGATTTTTCTGTCGTTTGGGACTGGTCGTGCTGACCAGTGTGGCAATTGTCCATTAGGTAAGAAATATTAACGTAAAAAAAACTGAAAAGTAAACTATTCTTTTAGTAAAGTAAAGATTAACTTTTCATTGGGCCTTATCATCTAACTCTAATGGCATTCTACCCAAACTATAGAAATGGATTGGAAAAATTTTATTAGTCCTTGTTGAAACAACATAAAACAGCATCAGAGATGTCTACACCCCACAGCCTGGGGATAGAGCATTGAACACCATGAGATATATAACAGGTAAAAAGTGCAAAAATGAGGAGTCACAGGCAGTGCAAGTGATGTAAAGGTGCAGGAGAAATAACACGGAAGAAAGGGAAAATGTATGGAAAGTTAACTTAGACCTACCATATCAGAGAATCAATGCAAATTTATATCCACCAGCAAGACTACTCATCAAAGCAGGTGAACCATCATTTGACTTTGAAGGAGGGACCCAAGGCCAAATCTGATAACATCAAAAGATTCCCAGCCCATGATTTCCTATAAGTTT